>BQNB010047213.1:0-42347 GCA_026074375.1 Tanacetum coccineum | reverse complement strand
CTAGGCACCATGATTTGGTATGAGATTTTTGGTGGTGTACCTGGATAATAAAAAAATTAAAAAGGCCACATATGAAACAACTAGTGCAGTTTTGAGCTCAAGGTTTCCCACCTTTTTCAGTTTGAAGAAAAGGAAACATGTTTTCTAAACAATAGCTAAGTTCAAATTTTCTTTTTTGCCAAAACTCTACATCGGTAGGATACCTGCCCTTGATTCACTTTAAGCGACATTCGTAAAAGCTTAAACCAGATAAGTGACATTCAGTTTCAGCGACGATATGTGTCGTCGCTAAAAGCAGTATGCAGGTAAAAAAGAATTGCTGAAACTGCATCTACCAAATCTGAACCTGAAAAAGCCAAAACAATGTTACAAAATTATTCAAATTTATCCGTCCATTTATTAATTCCAAAACAACCATACGAAGTCATAGTTTTCCAAAATAACGATACAAGCTAATACTAATATTTGCATACAAATGACAAAACGATGTTCATACAAATACCATTACAAACTCAATCCCTACTCATGATTATAATCACCACCATCACCACAACCATTACTACCATCATTGCCATCATCATCATCAACACCTAGGTTCTCGCTAGGTCCGGGAACAAACACTTGACCATTATCCCTTGTCGATGATAGTTGTTGGTTCATGACTTTGAAGGGGAACATCATTCTCCCGCCGTCTTCTTGATAGCCTCCATTCTCATGAAACTGAAAACCCATGGCTGGCTTGAATTCTTGGACTTTAAATCCCGGTATGTTGAATAATGGATTTGAATTGAGCATGAAAGAATTTAAGTCACTGAAAATAGTTCCAGTGCTGAGTAAATCTTGAGCCGAAACAGAAGTGAGAGTACTTGTAGTAGCTGATGAAGATGATAATAAGTTTAGTTGATTAGTATTGTTGTTTCCAATTTTGGATAGTTTTAGAAACTCAGAGAAACCATGATCATACTCTTGTTTTGTAGTTTTTAAACCCATGTTAAGGTCTTCGCCTTTTTGTGTGGTTAGATTTTGAGAAGAAAACGCCGAGAGGTCTATTGGTTTTGGTATCGGTGATGATGACGTCGACCCTTTGTTCTTTCTTGAACCATCCCCAACCGTCACGTTTCTAAGGGAACTACCTTGAGTCCAATACTTTCTACATCCCTTGCAAAAGTATCTTGGTTGTGCTAAGCTATAGTTGTTATAGTAACAAAACTTGGTGTTGGATGACTTGCAATTTGGACAGTTAATCGCTCGTTCTTCTGGCCTTTTCTTCGTCTCTTTCACTTGATTAGCTTCCTGAAACACGTGCAAAAAAAGTTCATAAAACCATTAAAATCACTCCCTTAGAACATCATCGGTATCATGATAACTTTTAAACTTAATAAAAAAGTTGTCATGTTTATATAAAAACTTACCAGTTTCCCTTGAGCAGCATCCATGGTTTGTTATTTGTTTTGCAGCCTTGCAAGAAGGAAATATGTTTTTATTTTTGGGTTTGTGTGTGTCAAGGAAATCTTTTTTATATTATGGTGATGTGTGTGTGTCTTTGAGGGGAGTGTTTTTTTGGCTTGACGAAGTGGAGTAGGTGTTGTTGGCAGTGACAGAAGGTAAAGGAGCAATATAGGAGGTAGGTGTGACGTAAGGAGGCAGGCAGGGGGGGGTCTGCGAGTGTAGTGACTGAGATAGAGGTATAGGAGGAGTAAAAAGAGATCAAGATGGATGGAGAGTATTAATGATTAGTTCTAGAGCGATTTGTTCTATTTTCTGTACGCACTCTACATAGATATATCTTGACGATCGCTAGGGTGCCGAGATTGTTTGTGAAAAGAAAGTTATTTTAGTGTTGTTTTATGAAATGAGTAATATAATGTTTCTTTGAAAGGAATGAGTATAATACTATAATGTTAGTGGAGAAACGTATTATAATGCATTTTTATTTTCTTGGTTTCATATTCGAAATTTGGCTTCCAACTTTCATTGATTTTAACTTTTGTCTTTTTCGTTCTAGCCGAAACATACATCAACGCGTTCGAATGCTTAAAAAACGACGAGTTAGTTAATTAGTTTGTATATTTCGTACCCACCATTTTGGCCAGTTTAGCTGATTAATATCGTGGGTAATGAGGCATGAAGTCCTTCAGATCCGAAGCACTTGACCACCTTTGATGTAACACTTCCAAATTGGGTCGCAGTGGAATATGGGTTGCGAGTGTTACTTCATAGATCAATAGCACAAGATATATATATATAAACGATCATTTAAAAGCCGTTTAAAACCGATACATTGGATTTAACAAATTGTTTCGTTCTTCAAAATACAAAAATTCTAGTCCATAACAAATATTTCCCCAAAATGTCATGCAACCAAATCTTTAATGCATATGACTTCCAAAATAACGACCACCAATGTATCCCTTGTCTTGTACCTCATTGATCTCCAGAGAAAACATGCTATAAAACGTTAACAATAATGTTGGTGAATTCATAGGTTTGTAAAATGTATAATGTAGGACCACAAGATTTCCCAAGTGTATGATAATGCAACAGATGCAAACATTACAAAAATATAATCACGTTTCCCTAACCCCATGACACTGAAGCTCGACATAAATGAATTGCATTATAAATTGCCAACATTGCCCGTGATGTTGTTCTAACCCGCAACATTTTTGAGAGAAGTATTTATTAAGTTTTAAAGACGCAACAATGGTGGTCACATGAGTTAGAGACGAAAGTGGGTTGGTCATCATTTGAAAGAAAGTATTCTAACTTTAAAGACCAAATATATAGTGAGTGCAATAGGTTTTTCAAATTAGAAGACCAAGGTGATGGTCACTGATTAAAGAAGTTATAAGATAAAAAATACTGATCACAAAAACCCTAATCCCCTAAAAATTACAGAACCAAGTATTGGTGGTCAATAGTTTTCAATTAGAGTCCAAGGTGGTGGTTCACTGTTTTTATAAAATATTAAAATAAAAGATTGGATAACTAAACCCTAACCCCTAAACGTTCAAACCTAACCCCTAAAATTTTAAAGACCAAGTATGGTTGGTCACTAGGCTTTTCAAGTTTAGAAACGAAGTTGGTGGTCACTTATTTATTAAATATTAAAAATAAAAAATAGTCCCAAACCCCTTAAAATTTAAAGACTCAAGTATTAGGTCACTAGTTTCCAAGTTAGAAACCCAACATCAGTGGTCACCGTATTCACAAAATTAGTGTTCATTAAATTCTGAAATTTACGCAACCTCACAAATTGGTCAGATAGAGATTAAAAATAATTTTGAAGTCTAAATATATTTTTTTAACTAAAAAATATGCACTTACACATGCATGAAAATTTTTAAATCGATAAAAGTATATGTAAACTTGTGCAATTTAAAGACCAACTAATAAACGATAATACATCAACAATATTTTCTTTTAACGTGTTGTTAAATTTACACTTAAAATGAAATAATAAAAAAATAATCAAATTTACACATAAAGTAAATTAAATGAAAAGTTACACTAATAATAAAAATATAAGTACAAATTTACACTGGATACTTGAAAAAAATTCGCTCACTTTATTAAAACACTACGAAAATTATAATCAAATTATATAAAAAAAATATACTGTATATCAAATTCGCTCACTTTATATTACATTTTAAAACACTACGAATATGAGGTATGTGATACAAATCACTTTATATCAAATTGAAAAAATTACTGCGTTTATAAACACTACGAATTTATAAAAAAAAACTTTTTGCATCTCATCATTTGTCAAAATACTCAGTGGAAAAAATTGAAAAATATATCAAAGTTTACAAATTAGAAAAATAAAGAATAAATCGTCACGCACAATAAAAAACTAGGGTGAGCAAAAGAAACCGAAAAAACCGAAACCGAACCGAAAAACCCGAAAAAACCGAACCGAAAAAACGACCGAGAAACTAGAAACTGAGGTTCAGGATTTTAATTTTTTCAAAAACCGAAAATTTCGGTTCTGCTTCAATTTTTCTATCCGAAAAACCAAACCGTAAAAACGAACAGAACCGGAACCAAACCAATATTTATAATAAATAAAATTAATGTAATATAAATAAATAAGAGAATAATGTAAACTTGTGCAGTTTAAAGACCAACTAATAAACGATAATACATCAACAATATTTTCTTTTAACGTGTTGTTAAATTTACACTTAAAATGAAATAATAAAAAAATAATCAAATTTACACATAAAGTATTAAAATGTCAAAGTTACACTTAAAATAAAAAAATAAGTCAAATTTACACTTAAAATTGAAAAAATTCGCTCACTTTAGAAAAACACTACGATAATTTATATCAAATTTTATAAAAAAATACTTTATATCAAATTCGCTCACTTTATATTAAATTTTAAAACACTACGAATTTGAGGTATGTGATATAAATATACTTTATATCAAATTGAAAAAATTACCTGCTTTTATAACACTACGAATTTATAAAAATACTTTTTGCTTCTCATCTTTTGTCAAATACTCAGTTGAAAAAATTGAAAAATATATCAAAGTTACAAATTACAAATAAAGAATAATCGTCACGCACAATAAAAACGCACCACCACAATGCATCCCAACCGTCACGCACCACCATAATCGCACCACCACTTTTCATTTGAGGTATGTGATATCTCTTTTGTACTTGTATAGAGAATAATCGTAACAGTGATGGATTGAATGTGATTCATTATGGTAGAAATTAGAGTTAAATTTGGGGATTTAGGGGTTGAAGATGTATAATCGTAACAGTAACCCTAATTTACCTGATTTAACTGTTGTTCGGTTCAATTTGATGTGAATGAGATTGATTATGGTGTTGATTTTATGAAATGTTAGGGCTATTTAACTGTGCACGCCAAGTGTTCGACATCTACACTTGTATCAAATTTGATGTGAATAACTTTTTGGCGAAATGCCTAGCTTAGTTGTGCGTGTTTGGCTGTGCACGCCAAGTGTTTGACGAAATGGCTAACTTAGTAGATTTATGTTATGTTTTGTTGTCATAAATAACAGTAGAACTATTAGGCGTGCTGCACATTTTTTATAAATGTCTGAGAACATTTCACTAGATCCATAATATGTAAGTAGTATACTAAACGCACTACGCTAAACGCACCACATATCACAGTGCGTAGAATAAATTCTCTGTGAAATGCCTAGCTTAGTTGTGCGTGTTTGACTATGTACGCCAAGTGTATTGTATTGCAAGGTAGTCATGGGGAAAACGTGATAGATTTTTATTTGATATTGCAAGAAGTGCTTGAGTTGGAATACTTAGGAGAAAATAAAAGAGTGTTGGTCTTGAAGTGTGATTGGTTTAGAGTTGATGATCAAAACGGACTACGAATTGACAAAGAATCTAAAGTTATCAGCATAAATCCATCTCGTAAATGGTACCAAGATCAGCCTTACATACTTGCATCACAAGCTAAACAAGTTTTTTATGCACCTGATATAAAGTTGGGTAAGAGTTGGCTTGTGGTGGATAGTAATGCCCCTCGCGCTCTTTTTGATGTTCCATTACGTGATGAAGAAGTTTACCAAGATCAAGAACTACATTTAGATTTAATTGATGATTTGAATATGGGGCTACCATCCCTTGCACGAGGTGATGTCCCATTAGAAGTGGTGGATGAATCCAAGATTGGTGATAACTCTAGTAAAAAATCAACTCAAAACATGCATCTCATGGATGAAGGATTTATTGATGATGATGATGATGATGATGATGATGATGATGATGGGGATGAGGATGACGAGGATGATGATGATGATGATGATAATGACGACGACATTGACCCAACTGGTCTGGAATATTCTGAAAATGAGGAACCATCAGAAGTTGATTTTAGTGATTGGGAATAGATAGTACTATTAAAGCACTACACTCTGTACCAAACAACCCCTACTTTTAGTTGCAGATAATTTGCTGTATAATGCTTGTAGTCTTCCTGACTATTATATCATCTAGTCTTCCTGCTCTAATTTTTCTGTATCAATTGCTGTTGCAATTCTTTTCTAGTTTCTAAAACTGATTTAATTCTCTATATATGTAATCATGAATCACTGAATGCTTGGTGAGACCAACTTTTCTAAACACTTGTATTCTTTCACTCCGGCTATTGCTGTAAGGACATGGTTAGGATCAAAGTAGTGCTATTATTGTCTAAGCATTTTTTCTATGTAATTGAATTATTATCGAATTGTAATTGAATTATTATCGAATTATTGGATCTGTGATCTGATGAATGCGTATGTTTGTGTTGTTGGATGTTTAGGTTTCAGAGAGCGAAGCATGTGATTGTTGATCCTGGATTACTCAAAGACGAAGTGTGCCAACGACATTTAAATTGTTTACAGGTTTGTTATGTCCTTTTGAATATCTGTTTGTCTCTTGGTTGTTCGATTAATTTGGGAGATCATAAAATGTGATGTGGACATGTAAGGTATGGGCAATTGCAAATGAATAAATTTTAAGGGTGTTTGGGATAATGCTAGCTGGGATAGTTTTAGGTCTATTGATATTGGATTTTCTATGCAGATGCTGCTGGTTATTTAGCTCAGTATAGATATGGTTGTTCTGGTTCTGGTCTTTGGATGTGTAATAAGGTCTTCATTATTGACAAAGGTTTTAGTATAATAAACCAAGTATTTTTAGTATAAACTAAGGAGGTGCATATCTTGTTTTTGTATAAACTAAGGAGGCATGTTGTGCCTACGCACAACCCACGACAACAAACGAAAGGTTGTTTAGATCAATATTGTTGTGACTGACATTATTTTACTAATAGTTTACTGAAGTACTTCATTAAGAATTAACTTTTTCATTTCTATTCTGGTTAAGTGTCATGAAAAGTAAGACTGTTCTGTTTGTATGCACCACTGGTCTTTAGTAATTGTTAATTGGTACATTTGTTGTGATTTCGTGTGTGTTATTGCACTCTTTTTTCCGTATAACTCAAGTAAAAGTCGAGATGTACCACAACCGTATAAGTCAAGTAGCAGGACTGAAATTTCAAGACCGTCTAAGTTAAGTAAGAGTCAAGATGTGTCACATCCTCACAAGTCAGTTAGAGAGAACAATATTCAAGAATATCAGCCTAAGGTACTACGAAAGAAACAAGCTTATATGCAATTAGAGTCTGGAGATGTACCACAGCCGTATAAGTCAAGTAGCAGGCATGAAATTTCTAAACCGTCTAAGTTAAGTAAGAGGCAACACGTGTCACATCCTCACAAGTCAGTTATAGAGAATGACATTCAAGAATCTCAGCCTAAGGTACTACGAAAGAGACAAGCTTATACGCAATTAGAAGATGAAGAGATTCAAGAAGAGGTGCAGACTGAGTTTGGAGATCACGAAGATTATTCGGAGGATGATCATGAAGTTAATTCTCCACAAACAGAGACTGAAATTGGATCAACTTCACATGGTAGAATTTTTTTTTTGTATGCGCATTTTTTTGCTAAAACAGAAACAATTAGTATGTGGCCATGAGAAGTAGTATATTTACTTCTTTCACTAATAAATGGATATTACATACAGAATAACTTACGAAGTGAAGAAGCTGCTGGTTCGGGTACACCAGCGGAAATATGTTTCAAAGTGCTGAAACGTGTTCCAGGACATCTGAGAGGACGTTCGGCACCAAAGAAAGAGATTTTGGCTGTGGAGAATTTAAGGACAATTGTCGAGTTAGAAAGGAACAAATCAGCAGCTTTAGAGGAAAAGTTGAAAGAAGTCGCAGTGGAGCAAGATGAAATGAAGAAATGTATGGGATTAATGATGAAAGAGATACAACGTTTGTCAAAATTGGTACCTGATAAATCTGTAAGTTAACATCTTATATCCAACTTTATGTACGCACCTCCTATAGTTATAGTCTCTGTCGATTTACTGTGTTTAGATTCGTTTAAAATTAGTGTTGGTAATTTAGTGTCTAATTTTGATGTTAGTAGTTATAGTATTATGTAGGTTTATGATGAATCTATGTTATAATGCTTTGAAGTATATAGATTTAAGTTACAAGACCTATGAGGTAACTCGAAGGCCACTCTGCACATTGTCACGTTTCGAACACACTATACATGCATTGCCTTAACTGAACCCTTCTGATTTATTTTGATTTAGCATCAAAGCAATATGCACTTTACTTTGTTCAACAGACGTTCAACAAACCCTCTTGTGTTATTGCAGTTGTCTTATATTCTGATGTAATTATGACATTAGCAGCTTTAACATGGCATTAAGGCATCATAGATACTCTGCGTTACTATGATATAAATGACAACTGCTACCACGTGATTGTGCTAACCGTTGTAGGTTTAACGATGTGTTAACGGGGTCCGTTATCTTTATCAAAACAGTGACCACTTTCATGACCACACTTATCTGTCACTATCTATCCATTCAGTGA
Source organism: Tanacetum coccineum (assembly GCA_026074375.1). NCBI lineage: Eukaryota > Viridiplantae > Streptophyta > Magnoliopsida > Asterales > Asteraceae > Tanacetum > Tanacetum coccineum. The sequence continues at coordinate 33,894 of BQNB010047213.1, read as the reverse complement.
CCACCTTCACCTCTTAGTGACAAAAATCAGTGACCGAATATATCGTCACAAATATAGTGACCACTGTATTTTCGTCAATGGTTAGAGACAATTTATTTTTTAGTCTCTGATAAAAATAGTGACGGAGCTATAGTGACGAAAAGTGACCACCTAGGTTTTGGTCACTAAACAGGGTTAGTGACCTCACTGTATAAGTTTGTGTCGATATTCGTTTCGTCTTTAAATCTAGTTTTTCAGTGTGTTGAATTTATATAATCATCCACAATGTATCCTGTCTTGTACCTCAGTTGATCTTCATAAGAAAACATGTCTTTAAAAACGTCAAACAATAATGTTGGTTGAATTATTAGGTTTGTAAAATGTAAATGTAGGACATATGATTTCACAAGTGTATGAAATGGCAACAGATGCAAACATCACAAAAATGTAATTACGTTTCCCTAAGCTCATGACACTGAAGCTCGACATAAATGAATTGCAATATAAATTGCCAACATTACCCGTGATGATGTTCTAACCCGCAACATCCCAAATCCGACATGGTATACGTTCGCTTGTAGAGTGATAGCTAATCACCCGAACGGGGATGTCAATTCCAAATAGATCTATTCATAACATTCGCACTCACATAGTAATTGACAGTTCATGATTGTGGGCTCAGAGGGTTATCTTGTGTCCAATTATAAAATCATGTTTCTCACCCCAAAACTTATAAATCATTATAAATGTAAAACGTGGAGATATGAACTCACCTCGAGTAAATGAATCAACAAAATATATCAGATACTGAAAATGCGTCATGAAAACGTCCGAATGCAACCTAATTAATTATAGGTCGTATGAGTACCAAGTAATTTGAATAACTAATACCGTATATAATTCTATATAGCTACATCACCATCTAATTGTATTAGTGAAATAATATTTATAAAGTAAAAATGTTTATAAATATCACTATAGTAAAAATGGCGTAACTTTCTCGTTATAGATCCGTTTTGTACGTTTCTTATGTCCACGCTTTCGTATTAAGAAGATTTATCAAAATTTTACATTTTAGTATTTTAAGTCCTCTGATGAACAATACTTTTTACTGTTCATGCACTTTTATAAATTTATTTTTATAAATTTAATTATCGTAAACATGAAAAATCTATAACTCCTTCGTTATTGATCAAATAATTATGATTCTTAATGTTTTGGAATCCTAAAAATATGTACTTTCTATGAAAAATAATTATATATATATTTTTATCATAATTGGAAAATAATAAGTTTTTATAAAATTGTTTTTATAAAAGCTTTTATTATCGTAAACTTGCAAATGGCGTATCTTCTTCGTTATAGCTCAGTTTTTCGAGTTCTTTATATGCCTACGATCCTTGTAACATGTAGTATTTTATAAAAATATAAAATAAATACCTTATTTTCGAGATTAAAACAGAATGTTTAAGGATTTTATATAAAATGTGTTTAAACTTACTTTTATAAACTTTTTGGCATCATGTTTATTACAGTCTTTACATAATTATATACATAAGTCTCATCTATATTTAATTATCTCTAACATTTGTCCAATGATCTTGTCCTAGTTAAAAAGTCTCTTATCATTCCATTTTCTTATAAACTTAGTAAGTAAACTTTTATACCATTAACTTATGGGTTAAGTCCATTAATTAGAAACGTACTTTTTAAAATGTACACATATAGTAAACACATTTGTTTTATTACCAATCTAATCATTCAAACTTTTGAATTTGTTACGATATTAGAAATTTTGTCACATTTTTTCATTTGTTACCGGTTCAGCAAGTAAAAAATATTCCACGTCATCTTAAAATGTTTTTTCTTTAACTTTGTGCTTAAGCGTCTAGTCGAGTCAGAATTGTCAAATTAAATGACTAATATACCCTTTATCTTCTTTCCCTAAAATATATAACATAAAATTTTCTTTATTTTTAAATTATCTGATTATTATATTAATAATCATAATTTTCTTTATTTCAAAATTGATGTCATCAACATCATCCATAAACCATTGTATTAGTATTGCTCCTTTCTCCACTATGTGAATACTTGAACCACATCACCTACACCACAACAATAAGATTCACCTTAGCTATAATTATATGCACCCAAATTGTCACTATACATAAAATCTCCTTTTATATCTTTTCCTTGTCATCATCACCCGCTTAATCTTTGTCCTCTATTTATTTCAAACGATATGTGACAAGATGTTATCATAAACATCTAATCTGCAAGCCTGCCTAAATATAACGTTTACAAGCTGTTGTCATAAACATATGCTTCAACCTGAACGAGTGATGTAGCAACTAAAATGTGAGCCACGTTTCCACCTAATACTAGGGCATCTGCCCAGATAGTGACACGCTTAACCCATCAGTTTTAATACGCTGACCGCCATTCCCCGACACCATAAGCAAGCCAGACTCCGACACCAATAGGCTTATAGCTTTAAATTTAGTTTAGTCTTCTGGAGCGGAACACTAAAGCAAAGTTAAATTGTGTTAATTGATAAAAGGATCTCTAGATCTAACAATTGATTCGAGGGTTGTTAAAGTATCGAAAGTTATGCCGGTGGTGATGAAGAAGATTGTGAAAAGGGGTTAAAGTTGAAAGTCATCTTTGTTAGAAGATGTTCATCAATTAGGGTTCTTGAATTGGGGGTTTTGATGTGGGAGATTTTGTGAATGAGTTCTATATTGTTAAAATGGTTATTTGGTGTGGGTAATTAATGATGAAGTGTCAGAATTTATCATAACAGTCATATTGTTATTATTCAAATGTAAAAAACAAAATTACAAAATAAATGACGTGTAATATTTTTAATGACGTGAAATTGTATCCAGTAATATTAGTATAATTGTCCCAAAACAAGAAGTTCGGATGACTAGATTAGTAATAAAATAAGTTGGTTTACTAGATATGTATATTTTGAAAAGTACGTTTTTATAATGATCAACCCTTAACTTATACATACTTTATATAAATTAACCAACACTTGTATAATACTTATAATTCCATTCCAATATGTATTTAACATCCATATAACATATGAAAAAAGTATATCAAACCATGATCAAGTGTAAAAATCCATTTTACATGTTAATATATATCCTAGATGGTGATTCACTATATAAACATCATATACATTTATAAAATCATAAAGTAAAGAGTGTACGGGTTTTTAGATAACCTTAAGATAAAGTATGATGAAGAGTAAACAATATCTAATCCTAGTTCTGATTCAAAAAAACCCAAGCTTCCAATGCTTAGAAACTTAAATTCTATGAACCTAATTTTAACCTTCTTGATGAACTTTGTAATGCTAAACCAAGCTCCAATATAACCTTTAGATACCCATAGATTATGATGCTAGAACACTGAATTTGTGGTAAATAAAATTGTATGGAATTGTATAGGGTGTTTGTTTTGGCGTGAGCTAGAGAGAGAAACAAGGAGAATGAGTGAGTTTTGTAGTGATATGTGTTGTGTGATATCTCTTCTAGTTATACATATGTTTATTACTACATCAGCTAGTCAAGTACCACTTGTTTAAGGACCCAAGACCAAGAGAACATGGGGAGGGAAATAAGGAATACATTTTCTTGGTAATTCTAATAGGAATGTACTAAGCTTAATGGGTTTGAAGTTGTACAAGTCCTAGTTGGTTAATTGTGTGCTTCATGTCCCCTTGGGACTTGTTCTCATCCTAAATACAGGGGAAGGGACTAGGAAAATAATTAAGATATCTTGGGAAATACTTGCATTACTTGTAGCTTAAATTTGTATAGGTTAAATAAAAAGGTATAACTTGTAAGGTGTATGTCCTAGTTTGGTTCTTAAATGTAAAATTCGGATATGGTGAGTTAAGTGTGTGAAGTTTTATAAAACTTTGAGTATTGGGTATAATAATGTGTATTTGTTGAAGCGTAGAAAAGTTTTGGTGGTTCCGTGAATGCCTAAACGTATTTTATCACGAACGTAAACACATTTTCGTAACCAATTAAAATAAAATGTGCACAGTTAATAAATTATCCACAAATAATTATCTAACACTTGCTTGACGTAAATATTTAATTGTTTGATGCCCGTTTACATTGAATGTTGATTTTTAGTTTACACGATTTAACTTAACGATTAAAATTAAAAGCAAACGCGTACGAGACTAAAAATAAAAAAAAAAAAAAAAATAAAAATAAATAGTGAAATAAATGACGTCGTAAAATGACCTGAAAACTGGGTGTTATAGTCTTCCCCCGTTAAATGAGCCTTGTCCTCAAGGCTTAAGACGCGACACTTGACGACGGTGCGGTTTTTGTGAAGAGGTAATATATAATAATATTATATATATATATATTAAATATATATATATATATATATTTTATATATATTATATATTATATTATACGTGATCAGTAACCTCAACCGTCTTTATGAACAGTGACCCCAACGATCACTCCCTCCTTTTAAATACCCAAATTTTATTTTCCATTTCTTCATACAACACTAAATCTTTCACTTAAATATTTTCTTATCCAACCCTCAAAAATGTTGCACATCATTACACTCGTGGTGATGGCGAGCGCGATAGCACTTGGCATTTATCTTGCCTAAGTCCCATACGAGGAAGATTTTTAGTATTTGGCCGCGATCCTAGTGCTCCTTGCACCGATCATTGTTCTAGCTATTGGCGTGGATCCTTGTTTTGAAAGGAATATTATTATGTTAGGGATGGGTCTGTTAATAAAACTTGTATTTCCTTTTTGTTCTTATGTAATCTTATTTCTAAAGTAATAAACGGATGTTGTGGCAATAAATCTATTTGTTATTTTTAGTTATGCCTTTCGAAAAATTCGTTACCACGCTCGATAATTAACTTGAGCGTTCAAGATTAGTGATAGTGGTTAAATATTTATTGTTGCGACCAAGGCTCGGCTTCTAGTGGGCTTATTCGTTCCCTTCTGCTTAGCGCGTCAGTTATAACATTTCTCTTAGGGTGATAACGAATTTATATCTATGGTGGTGTCGTAACTACTAAGCTCTATGGTATTACGTAGACGTTGAAAATGGTGTATTGGTATATTCCTTAATGGCGAGTAAACTTGTTAGTGGATCGTCCTAGGGTGACTAGGGATGCGTCTTGACTTTTGGACATAGGATTTTGTATAAAATGATGTCGACTTTATATAGTACGGTGGTGTAAGAGTTTACTTAGTTATTATGATTATTAGTTTGGTTCCTCGTGATAAATACATTTTATGAATACGCACACAAAACTTGATATAAATAGAAAATTGTTTCTTGACAAGAAGTTTTAAGGTGACTACTCTCAGCATGGGCATGGTCCTTCCTGAATTATACATAGGTGATCAAGCTATGTATATTTGAGGGCTAACGATGCGATGCTCATTTTCATCAAAATTGTGTTATAATTTCATAATAATTGTGGAAGTGATTTGTAATTTTTTTATAGAGAGTTAAAGTAGAATTGACGTTTTCATAATACGTTAATTTGATAGATACTTGAAATCATTCAGTACATCAGAAATTTAAGAGAAATACAACAAGAACTCCTAAGGAGATAAAGTCTAAGATAGTTCCAACTTAGGGTTCACTAGGCAAAGCGAGACAACTTTCTCTTTTAAGTTTCGATCTCATCTTCAATGTTGTTAGGGTCTTGATCGGTTTCTCCTCCTCCTAAGGCATACACCATTCCACGTGCTTCAGTACCTTCAGCTTGGTTTTCATGGTTTCAGTTCTTCAATTCCGGGCAATCACTCTTGTAGTGCCCTTGATTCCACTATTTTTAGCAAGTGAGGGATTCTCTGGATTGTTAGTAGCAGCAGGACTCCTATAGTCTCGGGTCAAGTGACCAACTCTCTTGCAGTTTGCGCACTTTACAGTGCACTGGCCATTGTGATGAAACTTGCACTTGTTGCACAATGGTAGAGTTCCAGCATACTTCTTCATTTCACCAAGCCCAACGGTATAAAGCTATAGCCACACCTTGTGTGACAACCGTGATTTGTGCAGGTTTAGTTTATACCTTTAGAAATGGCTAGGTGTCTATTTTGTATGTTTTTTGCGTGCTATGTGTTCTATATGTATGTTGAAGTGGTTTACATATGTGCATGATGTCATTTTAGAGGTAAATGATTATCTTATTTTGTGTGCATATGAGTTTGGTGTTAAGTATTTATTTTTTCACGTTTCGGTGTTAATGGAAATGAAGATGGGTTACATGCATTTGATACGTCTATTCTTGTGATTAAGTGTTAAGTCGTTTATGGAATTGTGGCATTTTAGAAATGAAATAGGTTGAGTGTGAAATATAAAAAGTTTGTAGCAACTTTCATAAAAATAGAAAGTGAGTTGTGATATGGAAAGTTATATTTAGAAAGGTTTTGTAAGTAGCGTTTTAATATATCAAATTAGCTTATGTTTTTATAAAAACTCAAGGTAATGAAGTAAATTAGTTAATTAATAAATTAATAATATATATATATATATATATATATATATATATATATATATATTATATATTATATTATATATACTATATTATATATATATATATATTAAGGGGGAGGGGCAGTTTTAGTATAAAAGAAAAAAAAGTTTTTTTTTACTAAACTAGATTGTGTTGGACTAGGACTTGTAGAATATAGATTTAAAAACCAAATTTGGCCCATTATTTTCTCCCCTCTTCTTGTTGTCGTATGATCTTAGCTCCTCCAAACCCTAAGGAGTCGATTTTCATTAAAGATCCAAGAACAATCAAGAGTTGTGATTTAGGTGCTAAGATTCAAGGTAAGTGTGTTCTTCATAACTAGATTTTTATTATTCATGTAACCCTAATTATGATGGATCTAGGGTTTAATTAAAATATAGAATGTTTATGATATATTATGATTGTAGTATGCTTAGGATTGAATTAGATGCGTATGCATGCTTGTGGTTTGGTTAGATTTGCGTTAAAATTTGATTTAGGGTTGAGCAGAATTCTGGGTCGTGTTCAACGACTGATATCTAGATGATAAAAGCATGTATTGATATGTTTCTTGAGTCTATGAGAATGCCAAAAGAGTCTACTTTCTAGAAAATCTGGCCTCGAAAGTTTTTAAGGTCGGGAAGGCATTCAAATAACCTCTGCAACAAAAGTGGTCAAAACAGTATATACGGGTCAGATTTAGGTCATGTTTGTGAGGGTGAAACCCTAACTTAAAAGTATAATTAAGCTTATCCCCACCCCCCCCCCCCCCCCCCCCCCCCTATCACTTCTACAGTCGTTACAGTTCCATATGCTCTATTGATTGATCCTGTAGAAATTTGCTCTATGAAAAGCATGTCTAGTATGTTGATTAGTGATACATTTTGGTGTGAAACAAATCTGATCCGTATTAGGACAAATTTGAAGTTGATTTTATTTGAGGTAGTTACACATGTAAGTAATACTTGGGAATCACAAGGTAGTTAATATTACCATTAATGAACATGGGTGTTTTTGGTATAAATTATGATGGTCATCTAATAAGGGTTTTGAGCACGTAAAGGAGGACACTAAAATTATGCAATTTTGATTTCATTATAAGTAGTAGTGTAAAGTGTTAATGGAGATGGTTAAGGTTCCGGCATGGTGTCAGGTTGTAACCATGCATGATGGTTAACTAAACCCTTAGACATACATCATATGTGTGTTACATGGACTAGAGCTTTTAGCTTGGTCGCGTGTAACCATGTTTATTTATTTGTATAGTTGCGTGTTGAGATTTGGAAGCGGCGTTTGAGCATTTAGGTGAGTTTCATAGCCCCTCTTTTTCTTATGATTTATTGGGGTGGAAATGATGCAAACTGTTTGGAAATGTTTTGATTACTGTGATAATGTGTTGTCTATGCATGGACTATACGTGGACTATTGTATGTTGTGTGCTACATGTTTTGTGATGTGATATTGAGAATTGCGAACTAAGTCAGGGGGATCACCTGCGGGTATCCATGGCCTATTTAGTGGATGGTACTATGGCCTAGCGAGCAAGAAGGTTACTTTGGGAGTATCCATGGCATGGGCTAAGGGGGTAACCACAGGGACCTTGGTACGATATGAGACGTCATTACGCGCCGACGACCGAGTTCGTTTATCGCCGATCTATTTTCTTCCGACATTATCAAGTGAGTTCATAGCCTCGCCTTTACTTTTACTGTTTTATTGAAAACCCGCGAGGGAGATACATGCTAGTTTTGAAAATTTGAACACAAGATTGTTTGGTATGCTGGACCCGTTCCTGAATTATATTTTGCACGAGTACCTATCGCATAAAGTCCCTAATTTCATGAACCGCTTAATTGCTTGGATTAGCGAGCGCTAATACATTTGATAGATCTATTGGGGCTGACATCCCCCGTCCGGGGTTTGGATCCATTGTGGGAACACCCTTGAACGGACGATTTGTGATTAGAGAAATGAGGTATATTAGCGATAATACCTCGTGTGGGGGCAAAGAAAATTGTTTATTTCATATGGTAATTTATTACATATGTGGTTGATGTTAACGCTTGAGGTGTCATGAGCTCGGTGCAAATATTTATATAACTTGTTTGATCCACAATGTTATAAGATGATGTATAAAATAAAACTTGTGTTCATGTTATGGTTTATGAAAAACTCTATGAATTCACTCAACGTTTCGTTGACTTTTTAGCATGTTTTATCTCAGGAAATCAAGGATGATGGATGACTTGGAGTTCACGAGGAGGGTCTTGCGTGGTCTATGTTTGAACTTTTAAATATCCCCGTGTTAAAATGTTATGATACAATTTGTTGTTTTGTGAAACACGATATTATGATGGGTGACTTTTGTGGTACTATGGTTTGACCATATGTCGAATATGGGATATTGTTCAAACATGTTATTTTGGGACCAATGTTGTTATAACGTCTCTTTTGAGTCGTTCTATATGAATTATGTGTGATCGTACTATGAAATAACACCCATATATGTTCCGCTGCGTTGTCCCGAAAATGGGGGTGTTATAGTCATATTCAAGATATGGAATCAATATAATATTTTGGAAGATATCAAACGTGGTCCCTACTCCAAGAAATCCCCAATACGTCGTATCCAACCCTTTGGATACGTCGTATCCAACCCTTTGGATACGTCGTATTGAACCGACTTCCAGACATTATAAATAGAAACCTCAAAAATGAGTTTTAAGTGTGCTAAATCATATTCTCGATACCTAAACCAAAAAAGTCGATTTTCAGAGGAGAAAAAGAGCAGAAGAGGTCGAGCAATGTATCCAATTCCATAAGAGACATCGTGTAATTCCATATACTTTAGTAATTGTTTAGTTTTTGGTATCATTCGTTAACTCGTTTAGTTTACCTTGGCTAAATTATTACCCTTGTATTTATTATGACGTTTGAAGGCTAATACCTTCAGGTATTAGCCATTAATATAAAGATTTGAATGTTTGGTATTTGTTTATATCAATTTCTTGATTTATCGTTGTATGCTTGCTTATGTTTATCAATTTATACTTGCTTACGCGCTTTTGTATGCGACCTATCATTCAACTGGATCTAGCTAAGTGGACCAAGCGGATCTAGAGTCCGGGATAGCTCTCCATATAGTAATTTATACATCTAGTATAATAGTTACACAAATATTGTCCTTCTAAGTCTGTGTCTAGGATATGCTTCGGGCTTAGCTAGTTAATTGGATATTGCCAATGGTTTATTGATCGTGTTGACTAGCAGGTGACCTAGATAATTCAACAAATAACGTTCTGATTCCATTGGATAGTTGAATAAGTAGACTACTAGTGTATAGATTGCCATTAAGCAGTAAGTGGGTAAAGTCTCTATGAGCTAGGGTTTAACAAGATCACCATTGCTTTAATCCCTAAGATAGATTATAATCAGCAAATAAGGATGCTTTATGCGTATGCTTTAATTGTGAGAGAATTAACGTGTATAGGTCTTAGGATGATGTAACGCCTAAGTCTTAAGAATGATATGCCACCTCGAGAGAAGAAATCATTTCACTAAATAAATAAACCAACGTTCTAATCGGATTAATAATGGTTAATATAGTTTTCTTATATAAGGTTCGACCGCGCTTTTATCTTTTGATAATTAGCTTGCGTGGGTAATAGTTTCTTGAATTAATTGTAGTCACCAACCAAACCGTGTCAGTCTCTCAGGCTGAAAACCCTCCTTTCCATTAGAATTAGGATTTAGACTGACATAGGTTTAACATAGGATTAGAATAGAATTAACAGAGATTAGATAACCAAGATATTAACTAAATTGATAGATTTAACTTCGCTCTTTGTGATCGACACCTTACTTACCACGAAACTACTACCGATCGGGTACACTACCCGTTAAAGTGTTGTTTTTGGTTGAGTCAGTAAAATATAAATTTAAAACTTGAATCATATAAAAAACAACCCTACACTACAACACATCAACTTTTTGGCGCCGTTGCGGGGAGTGAAAATTAATCTTGATTTTTATTTTGATATTTTGGTTTTTAACATTAGATTAGATCTAACCCTTAGGATTAGTGTAATTTAGATTAGTGTATATTTTTTTATATTCTGTATATTTTGTATATTTGTCTTTAATTGTTTGCTTGTATATTTGTGTGTTTAATTGTTTGCGTATTTAATTGTTTTTCTTGAATACACTATTCTGGTCGACAGTTGAATACGGCGTATCCTATCCCATAAATACGGTGTATCCAGTTCTCTGTCCAATACAACGTATTCTTCTCAACAGATTAATATGGCGTATCCACTTCCATTGGATACGGCGTATCGATCTTTTGATAAAATTCTTTTCCATTCTCGAATTTTAAGCCCAAAATTTTTTTATATACCTTTCTCCGCTGGTTCTACTAATAATTTTCTGGATATCTTTCAGTAAGAATGACTAAGGTTATCAAAGGAGAGTTCGAGAAAATGATGGACATAAAGGTTGAAGATGTTTCGCTCACTTGCGACACATCACTTGAAATTTTCAACATGGAAGTCAGCCGATTAAGCGGGATGGATAATGATTTATTCACATATAAAGTTGAAGTTGCTAACATCCCATGTAACTCTGTAATGGATGATGATTTGGAGGATGAAACTGATGATAATATGGGATATGATCCGTCTGATGTTGCATTTATTGAATGGTTAAGATCAAGAAATTTCAACTACAAGACGATGGATCAATATACTATGAAAGCATTATGGATTTATTGGATCAGAGGAGATGATGAAGTTGAGCTTACTGATGAGGAATCTTTCGATGATGAAGATGAAATTGCTGAAGTGTTTAGAATCGACACTAATATATTTGACTATGAGACACCTATCTGTTCAGCATTCAACGAATTTATTATTTCCAACGTAGATCTGGACCTACTTCAAAGGGATTATTATGGGGTTTAAGACCTATGATGACTACAAAAATGACTGGATCTACGAATGGAATAAGGATGTACCATGGGTTGATGAGAAACCATGGACTGACACTGGAGTTTGGACAGAACGAAACCAGTCAAACATACTTGCGAGCCTTTCACGCGCCCCCCCCTCCCAAACCCAAACAAAAATATTTACCACAATGGTCTGTTCCAGACCCCCCCCCACCCCCCCCCCCACCCCAAGGAGGACCCCCACAACCAACCCCACCACGTGTAAGATAAGAAAGACACGATTGTTCCTCCCCTGCCTACACCCGGCGGACCCCGAAATTTACCTAGAACTTACATTATTGAAAACCAACTCCATTATCAGGATTACGAGTGGTACGAAGCTTTAGATGATTGTGAACTTAAAGAAGAAGCTTTAAGAAACAAAGCTATCATGGATGGGGTTATCAACGATGATGAGTCATGCTACGAGCTCAAGAGAAAATGGAACATATATACAAACTATGATGATGCTTATGAAATCAATCATGAAGATAATGGGAATAAAGAATTATGTGAAATTTTATGAGCCATCGGTATGCTAACATAAGGAAAATATATGAATGATTAAATATTCGGTTCAAATGATGATAAAGGTATGTTGCTGTAAAAGAAGACGAATACGATGATCTTATTATGACGAGAAGAGATGCGTGCCAAGCTTACCAAGAAATCTTTCCGATTATGGACGAAGGATGGATGGTGACTAGAGCAACGTAAAGAAAGGAATCTGAAGAAAAGTCCAACTTAAAGACTTCGCTGTAAACAAAAGTGCTTCCCGAGAGACAGCCCGAAATGTTATTTAATTTTTTTATCGAGTCTGTCTTCCATACTTCAATACGGTGTATCCGCCCCATACCATACGGCGTATTGAATGTCTGGACGTTATTAGTCTTTATTTTTTATGCACTTTAAAAACATTATTGTCAGTTCTGTGAATACGTTGTATTCATCTACTTGATATGCCGTATCCACAATCCGACCTGTATTTAGTTTGTTTTAGTTTAGTTTAAATTAACCGTAGATACCAAGATAGGAATGCACATGCTTTTCCTATATTTTACACATGACCTCGTGAAGGAAATATCGACGAATATTGGTGGAGAATTTACAAATCTAGAAATCTTAAAGTGTTGGAGTTCTGAAACCTCAAGACGGCTGTTCAACATACGATCTTGCTCATAAATGCAACTTGGAGAATCTACCAAGCAAAAATTAGAGGAGTTTCTCATTCTAATTCTTTTTAAGTTCCCGTATTTAATGTTTTACATATACAATGATGACGTTGTATAATTCAAGTGGGGGTGGAATTAAAATGTTCACTTGTCCTAAATTTTCAAAATAAAAGGCTTAAAATATGCTTAAATTTAAAAAATTTCAAGCATACTTTTGTGAAATTACATGTTACATAACCCACACACAATAACCCTTGATAGATATTATGAGGATTTAACCCTTCCGTTTCTAAATGTTTACCTAAATTCCACAAAATATGAGTGTACCGGTGATGTTGTAGACTTTAGAACTTGGCTTGGTATATCCATTCGAGACCACAATAATGAGTATTATGGATTTAATTGGAGTAACTTGTTTAAATTGGTAAATCTTAGGATTACAACCAAATCGCCTATACATGATGTTTATTAACTAACTACACCGGTTAGTTAACCTCAAGTTTAAACCCTTCCACTCTCATCTTTAGAGTGATGATCCACTAGAACAACCCGTAGAGCCAATCCTTTAGGAAGTTACACCAATTATTTGTTTTGTTACACCCTTACACCTTAACCTACCCTGTTAGATTAAGTTTAATTTACATTTGCTAGTTGCTTAAAGTGTAAAGCATATATTTCTTGAGTCTTGTGTCATTTTCTATCTTAGGTGCGGTTAGAAATTTGCACATTGCAAATGGGAATGTATACTAGTAGTCAAAGCTCATGTGATTTTACTACATTCATAATTAATGGTGAATCTGAAGAACAAAGAAATTACCGAAGGAATTATCCGAAATTATTATGATCATGAAGATGGTGAAACTACACCGAGATTTGAAGTTTAGTTAGTAAAAAAATAAGAAAAATTGCAAGAAAAAAAATAAGAGAAAGAAAGAAAGTTTAAAGATAATTGTTTCGCGAAAAAGCATTACCGAAGGAATTATACGAAGGATCGATTATTCGTTGATACGTCGACAAAAATCAACGATGTAGAGTATTGTACAAACTGGAAGATATCGCCACTTACCTTGTAGAGTATGTAAAGTTTTGGGATGATTGGGAAGTTGATCGTTATGGGAGGTTGTTGTTTTTGATCCATGATCAAGATGTTGTAAATAGTTGTCTCTGTCATAATAACGGTCTGAAAAATAAGTGTCTAGCAACTTGTATCTTAGTCTTAATCTATTTATTTCTTGATTTTTATTTAACAACAGTTTACTTCCCTCTCACATGATGATTAGCCGCTGGTTTTACGTGAATGGGGATTCATACGAACATGTATGTCTCTCCTGGCATTCCGGGTGTGTATGCATGCCTTATACCTTGTTGGTTTATGACTTTTAGTGAAAGTTAGAAGGTTCCTACCCTATATCATTCTTCATCCTAACCGTTGGTTAAATTCGAATGGGGATGTGATCGAACACACATGTCTATCCTAGCATTCCGGGTGTGTATGTCTGCTTCAGCTGCCTTGCTGGAATGGTACTTCTAGTTAAAGATTATAGAATGATCAACCGTACGCCTTTCCATATAAAAATCTATATTTACCTTTATAAACTTGTTACTCCTTGGCTTTAGTGGTGGAGATGTGTATCCTTGCCAAGCTTATGATAGAATACTTGTCACGATTGTGACAACCGTGATTTGAGCAAGTTAGTTTATACCTTTAGAAATGGCTAAGTGTCCATTTTGTATGTTTCTTGCGTGCTATATGTTCATTATGTAGGTTGAAGTGGTTTACGTATGTGCATGATGTTATTTTAGAGGTAAATGATTATCTTATTTTGTGTGCATATGAGTTTGGTGTTAAGTATTCCATTTGTTCACGTGTGGTGATAATGGAAATGAAAGACGTGTTGCATGCATTGCTACGTCAATTCTTGGTTTTTAAGAGTTAAGCGTTTATGAGAAGTGTAAGTTATTGGAAAGGAAGCACGTGAGTGAAATATGGAAGGTTGTAGTAAACTTTCCATAAATAGAAAGTGAAATATGAAATGAAAAGTTATTTTTAGAAAGTTAAGTAAGTAGCGTTTATGTAAAAAGGTTTACCCAAATTAGCTTAGGTTTTTGTAGATAATGATATAATTAATAAATAAATAAAAATAATAATAATATATTTATTAAGGGGTGCGTCTAGTTCTAAAAGAAAAAATTTTAATTGTTTTAAGTTATAGTTAAGTTAGGACTCTATTTGGTTAAGTTAAATAAAAAAACCTAGTCATATTCTACCTTGGTGTGTCGTATAATTTTACCTCCCCAAAACCCTAAGGAGACGAATTTTGCTAAGTGATCCAAGAGCATTCAAGAGTTCTGATTTAGGTGCTAAGAATCAAGGTAAATGTGTTTAATCATAGTTAATTAATGTATTCATGTAACCCTAATTATGATGGATCTAGGGTTTAAATTAAAATACAGAATGATTATGATATATTATGATTGTAGTATGCTTAGGATTGAATTAGATGCGTATGCATGCTTGTGGTTTGGTTAGATTTGCGTTAAAACTGGATTTAGGGTTGAGCAGAATTTTGGGTCGTGTTCAACGACTGTTATCTTGGTGATAAAAATGAATATTGATATGTTTCTTGAGTCTATGAATAATCCAAAAGAGTCTACTTTCTAGAAAATCCAGCCTCAAAGGATTTTAAGGTAAGAAAGTCATTCGAATAATTTTTATACTAAAAGTTATTAAAATAGTAAATACGAGAGTTCAAATTGTCAATGTTTGGGAGATGTATAAACCCTTAATACTTAAAAATGAAATTAAGCTTAGCTTCTACTAGTTGTTAAGTTCCATATTGTCTATGGATAATCCTGTGAAAATAGCCTCTGATTGCTGTTAGAGTATGGTATGTTTGAGTTATATATTTTTCTTGTGCATTCAAATCAGAAAATTAGGACACAGTTTGTGAACGTTTGATTTTATTTGAGTTAGTTACACTCTGTAAGTAATACTTAGGAATCACAAGGTAGTTAATATACTTATAAATTACAACTGGGTGTTTTTTGGGTATTTATGAGTCATTTAAGTAAAGGGTTTTGAGTACGTAAAGAGACACTAAAATTCTGCAATTCTGATTTAATTATAAGTAGCTAGTGTAAAGTGTTAATGAGATGGTTAAGGTTGGGCATGGTGTCGGGGTGACCCATGATGGTTAACTAAACCCTCTAGATATACATCATATGGTGTGGCTATGGACTAGAGCTTTTAGCTTGGTCGCGTGTAACCGTGTTTATATATTTGTATAGTTGTGTGTTGAGATTTGGAAGTTGCGTTTGACCATTCAGGTGAGTTTCACAGTCCCTCTTTTCACATCGCTTTTAAATTGGGATGGAAATGATGCAAATGGATTTGAAATGTTCTAATTACTGTGATTATGTGTCTTTATTTTGAAAGTGTATGGACTTTACTTGGCTATTGTATGTTACGTGCTAAATGCTTATGTGTATTTGGATCGGGGGTAATGTTCCTACCCATTTGTTGTGATATTGGATCGGGGGTAACGTTCCTACCCATGTGAAGTGATGGTTTTAATGGATCGGGGGTAACGTTCCTACCCAAGTGTTGATACTTGTTGGATCGAGGGACACGTTCCGTTCCCATGCTCGTTATGGTTACATTTGCATGTTAGCTTGTATGATAGTACAGTAATTGTCCTGCCATGTTTGCATTAATCACAGTAATTGTTTATAAGCTTTGATTTTCGTGTCTTAAACCTATGACTCTCACCAACCTTTGTGTTGACGTTTTAAGCATCATTTTCAGGTAACCATCTTAAGGATGTTGAAGTTAGGAAGAGTGGCTAGCGAGACCGTAGGCTTGCATGCGGAATTATTCTCTTAGAGATTTTATTTATGTCATTTGAATTGTTTGATACTTGGTTGTTATTTGATTGTTTAGACTTTGGAGTATGTTTCCTTGTGGTATGACTTTGCTATCGTAATGCAAGACTCCTTTATCTTGTATTAGATATTGTCATGACACATTGTGTCTCATTTGTTTATCTATTTCATTTAGTTCTCTCTATTATTGACACCATTGTGTTGTGATGATATCCATGATGTTACGCCTTGTGTTTCGGCCTAGGCGGGGTGTAACAGATTGATATCAGAGCCTTGAGTTATAGAGAAGTAGGTGGTTGAGCCTAGACTATAACCTAGGAGTCCTTCACGTAGATGCATGTTAGGGCTTAAGCGTTTAGTAGTATAACTAGTATACGTTTTCCCCCTTATTACATGATTTTATATCTTAGTTTTGTTATTTTTTTAGCTATTTTGATTGCCTTTATCTGATTTAGCGTGCCTTATCTCTTGATAAATTAGTTATGCCTCCTAACCTTCATAAGAAGTTCCACATGTGGGTTGCCATTACAAAAGGATGTAGGGGATACTATAAACCAGGAACAAGGGCTTGGGTGGCTGGGTAGCCGCAAGATCCATATACCGATTGACATGTACCCATGCAGAGTTGAAGAGAGGTTGACCATAAAATTAGTTAAGGAGAAGAGGTATTAAAGATTAAAACAACAGTGACTGCTAAAGATGGTACAATTACTAAATTTCTGGGAAAATTCCCAGAATACAAACCAACCAAAGAGGAAGAAGAAATTTCTAAGTTAAAAGAAATCTGTGAGAATGTAATTTATGACATATCCGATAGTGATTCGGATCTGGAGTCCACGGCTAGGAGTGGACCTAAGGATAGTGAGATGGAAGATACGCGGGGTAGTGGAATTCGAATCAATGCTTGATTGTTCGCCTCTTTATGTGTTTTAAGATTTTAGGGTTTTGAGATTGTTTGACTTTGTTTTGGAATTTTATTAGAATGTTTACTTTTGAATATTTGATTTTGTTGGATTATTTTAATAATATGATTTAAATGATTTTGAGTCATTTTCCATATGTGGTAATTTGTTGATGTGATCTATGTGTTATGTGTTTTGTTGACATTGAGAAGTGTGGTCATAGGAGGGAGTACACTTGTGAAAGGGGGCATCTATAATTATGGTGGCCAACATAATTATACATGCGCCACAACACAAGTGGACTTGCAAGTATGATTACGCGGATTTGATGTCAACATGTTGTTTGGTTGATTATGTATGTATATGTATATATATAGTTATGATTGTATATTGATAGAATGGTCGGTTTAGAAACCTTTCCCCTCTCATCTAATGTGCGTTAATACTATCTTAATCAGAATGGTTCGAACACGGACTAACGACAACAAAAATGGGCAACCCGACATCGCTGCCATCATTGCGCAGCAATTGCAAAATATCATTCCCCAGATCGTCACTCAAGTGACAAACAACGTGAACAACGGAAATAACAATAACAACAACGGGAACAACAATAACAACAATGGAAATAACAACAACAACAATGGGAATGGTGGGAACAATGGGTGTTCCTACAAGGGATTTCAGGCATGCGGCCCTAAGGAGTATGACAGAAAGGGAGGTACGATAACACTTACCCGCTGGATCGAGAAGATAGAGAATGTACTTGACAATTGTGGGTGTTCTGAGAATCAAAAGGTAAAGTATGCTGTCAGTTCGTTTGTTAACAAGGCACTGACATGATGGAACACTCAAATCCAAGCAAGAGGCCGTGAAGTGGCAATTAGTATGACCTGGAATGATTTTAAGGCTCTGTTGGTGGAGAAATTTGGTCCAAGTAATGAAATGGAGAGGTTGGAGAATGAATTTTAGAATCACAAGATGCTAGGAGCCAACCATGCAGCTTACACGGATTGGTTCCATGAACTGGCCAAGCTGGTTCCACATCTGGTGACACCTAAGTCGGCACGCATCAAGAGGTATGTAACGGGATTGGTGCCTGAGATTAGGGGAATGCTCAAGGCGACTCAGCCAACAACTATCCAGGATTCAATACTGAGATCCGGCATACTTACTGATGAAGCGATTAGCTATGGTACCTTGTCAAAGAGTAATGAGAAGAGGAAGGCAGTGGAAGAGACTGGTAAATCTGGAGGGTCATGGAGGGATAAAAAGAAGGAGAAAATGGGAGCGGGTTTTGTGGCAACAGCTCCTCCTAAAAATGAATTTGTGAACCAATATCCCAAGTGTACTAAGTGCTATACTTATCATCTGAAGGATAGAGTTTGTAGGTTATGTTTTAACTGTCAAAGACGTGGCCATTTTGCTAAAGATTGTTGGGCACCATTTAAGCGAGCAACTCCTGTTAATGCTGTTAGAATGGATATTGAACCGAGGACATGTTATGAGCGTAGAAGCCACGAGCATTTTCAAACTACTTGTCCTAAGTTGAACCGAGCACTTGGTCAAGTGGGAAACCGTTTAACTATTGAAGGCAATCGAAACACAAGAAACAATGGGAAGCAAGCTATAGGAAGGGCCTTTAATGTGAATGTGAATGCGATGGAAGCTTTACAGGATCCTAAAGTTGTGACGGGTACTTTTTCTTTGAACGATCATTTTGCTACTGTACTTTTTGATTCTGAAGCTGATTTTAGTTTCATTTCTACTGAATTTGCGCCTTTACTAAATGTGAAACCTAGTATTGTAAATCCTGGTTATGTGATAGAAGTAGCAGATGGTAAGAAAGTAGAAGTGGATAGGATTATCCGTGACTACAAACTAGAACTAGGAAATTCCTTGTTTAGCATAAATTTGATACCGTTGGGTCATGGAAGTTTAGATGTGATTGTGGGAATGGATTGGTTGTCCCAGAATAAGGCTGTGATATTTTGTCATGAAAAGGTAGTTGAAATACCGTTAGAAGGTAATGGGATACTTAGGGTTCAAGGGGAACGTACTTTAGGAGCCGCTAAAGCCTTAATGAATGCTAAGGTAGATGAACCAAAATTGAGTGATATATCTGTAGTATGGCATTTTGTTGATGTATTCCCGAAAGACTTGTCGGGGTTACCACCACAACGAGAAGTTGAGTTTCGCATAGATTTAGTTCCTGGAGCGACGCCAATTGCGAAGTCTCCATATCGTCCAACGCCCTCGAAAATGCAAGAATTGTCTGGGCAGCTTTAAGAGTTGCAAGACAAGGGTTTCATACGACCGAGTCATCCTTCGTAGGGAGCACCAGTGTTGTTTGTTAAGAAGAAGGATGGCTATTTTCGTATGTGTATCGATTATAGAGAATTAAACAAGTTAACTGTTAAGAATCGATATCTTCTCCCTAGAATTGATGACTTATTTGATCAACTACAAGGTTCATGTTATTTCTCCAAGATAGATCTTCGATCAGGTTATCACCAGCTCCGAGTACATGAGGACGATATTCCAAAAACCGCATTTCGAACAAGGTATGGACATTTTGAGTTTACCGTGATGCCCTTCAGATTAACCAATGCACCGGTGGTCTTTATGGATTTAATGAACCGAGTCTATAAACCGTATTTAGATAAGTTTGTTATTATATTCATCGATGACATCTTGATCTACTCAAAGACTAAGGAAGATCATGAAGTACATTTGAGGTTAGTTTTAGAATTATTAAGGAAGGAGAAGTTGTATGCTAAATTCTCCAAGTGTGAGTTCTGATTGCAAGAAGTGCATTTCCTTAGTCACGTGGTTAATCAGAGTGGTATTCTTGTGGACCCAGGTAAGATGGAGGCCGTAAAGAATTGGAAAGCTCCTACGACATCATCTGAGATTCGATCGTTTTTAGGATTGGCAGGTTACTACCGTCGTTTCATCGCAAATTTCTCTAAGATTGGTAAACCTCTTACCTTGTTCACTCGGAAGAACCAAAAGTATATGTGGAGTGTGGAACAAGAAGAGGCTTTCCAGACTTTGAAAATTAATTTGTGTGATGCGCCGATATTGTCACTTCCTGATGGAGTTGAAGATTTTGTAGTTTACTGTGATGCTTCGAATCAGGGATTAGGTTGTGTCCTTATACAAAGAAATAAGGTAATTACTTATGTGTTAAGACAGTTAAAAATCCACGAGAAGAATTATACAACACACGATCTAGAGTTAGGAGCAGTGGTGTTTGCTCTAAAAATTTGGAGACATTATTTGTATGGTATGAAAAGTGTCATTTACAAGGATCATAAAAGTCTCCAACACATATTTGATCAGAAGGAGTTGAATATGAGCCAAAGGAGGTGGATTGAATTATTTAGTGATTATGAATGTGAAATTCGCTATCATCCGGGTAGAGCGAATGTGGTGGCTGATGCATTGAGTAGGAAGGAACGGGTGAAACCTAAACATGTACGGGAAATAGCTATGAATATTTAATCTAAAGTAAAAGGAATTATACTGGCAGCTCAGGGTGAGGCGTTCAATCAGAAGAACGTATTTGCTGAAAGGTTACATGGTTTAGATCAGCAGATGGAAAGGAAAGGAGACGGAAGTTTGTACTTTATGGATCGAATATGGGTTCCGTTAGTAGGAGGTGTGAGAACAGTAATTATGGATGAGGCTTATAAGTCCAGGTATTCCGTACATCCTGGAGCGGATAAGATGTACTATGACCTTCGAGATATGTACTGGTGGCCGGGAATGAAGAGGGACATTGCTACCTATGTTAGCGAATGTTTAACTTGTTCAAAGGTGAAGGCTGAGCATCAAAGGCCTTTGGGCTTATTATAACAACCAGAGATACCTGAATGGAAGTGGGAAAGCATCACCATGGACTTCATCACAAAGTTACCTAGAACAAGGAATGGGCACGATGCGATATGGTTTGTAGTTGATAGATTGACCAAATCAGCACATTTCCTGGCAATACGTAAAGATTATAGTACAGAGAAATTGGCGAGGTTGTACACTGATGAAATTGTCGCGCGTCATGGAGTGCCTGTGTCGATTATTTCGGATCATGATGCACTGTTTACATCACATCTCTGGCAAACCTTTCAGAAAGCCTTAGGAATGCGATTGGATATGAGCACGACTTATCACCCTCAGACAGATAGACAGAGTGAGCGTACAATTCAGACGTTGGAGGATATGTTAAGGGCATGTGTGATAGACTTTGGTGGAAGTTGGGATGTCCACCTACTGTTAGCTGAATTCTCTTATAACAACAGTTATCACACTAGCATTCGGTGTGCTCCGTTCGAAGCACTATATGGAAGAAAATGTAGGTCACCCGTGTTATGGGCTGAAATTAGGGAAGGTAGTTTGATTAGACCCGAATTGGTGCAGGAAATGACTGATAAAGTAGTGGTTATAAAAGAGAAGCTCAAAGCGGCGAGAGATCGTCAAAAGAGCCATGCTGACAACAGGCACAAACAGTTGGAATTTGAGGTTGGAGATCGTGTGATGCTAAAGGTGTCGCCTTGGAAGGGCATGGTTCATTTTGGGAAGAAGGGTAAGTTAGCCTCGAGGTATGTAGGGCCATTTGAGATTCTTGAAAGGATCGGTCCTGTAGCATGTTGGTTAAGATTGTCCGAGGAATTGAGTGGTGTACATGACACGTTTCACGTGTCAAATCTAAAGAAGTGTTTGGCGGATGCTAGCCTGCATGTGCCATTGGATGAGATTAAGGTTGACAAAACTCTTTGTTTTGTTGAGGAACCTGTAGAGATTATGGACCGTGAAATTAAGAGTTTAAAACATAGTAAGATATCACTTGTAAAGGTTCGTTGGAATTCAAAGCGTGGTCCCGATTTTACTTGGGAGCGTAAAGATTATATGAAGTCTAAGTATCCTTAGTTGTTTGTTGATCGTGCTGATGAATCGGCTAGTTAAATCTCGGGACGAGATTTCCTAAAGGAGGGGATACTATGACAACCGTGATTTGAGCAGGTTAGTTTATACCTTTAGAAATGGCTAAGTGTCCATTTTGTATGTTTCTTGCGTGCTATGTGTTCATTATGTAGGTTGAAGTGGTTTACGTATGTGCATGATGTCATTTTAGAGGTAAATGATTATCTTATTTTGTGTGCATATGAGTTTGGTGTTAAGTATTCCATTTGTTCACGTGTGGTGATAATGGAAATGAAAGACGTGTTGCATGCATTGCTACGTCAATTCTTGGTTTTTAAGAGTTAAGCGTTTATGATAAGTGTGAGTTATTGGAAAGGAAGCATGCGAGTGAAATATGGAAGTTTGCAGTAAACTTTCCGTAAATAGAAAGTGAAATGTGAAATGAAAAGTTATTTTTAGAAAGTCTAGTAGGTGGTGTTTATGTAAAAAGGTTTACTCAAATTAGCTTGGGGGACGAGGTGGCGCAAGGCGGACGGCGCGTGCGCCGAGCGGGAGGGCCCGAGTGGGAGTGAGGGCCGGAGGAAGGCGTGCGGGGCCACGACCGGGGCGTGCACAGGGAGCCCAGGGGGGGGCGGCGAGGATTTTATAAAACTTGAGGGTTATGTAAGTTAATAGGGAAATTAAAGTAAATTAGAAAAAAATTATATATAAAATAAGGGGTAATGCGTACGGTTATAGAGGAAAAAAAAGAAAAAAAATTATTTTTTTTTTTTAGTAGATTTTTAGGATTTGTTTTTAGATAAGTATTTAGGTATCTATATATATAATATAGTAACCATAGGTTAAAATTTTCACTCCTACTTCCATTTTGTTGAGCTTACACAAACCTCCCCAAAAACCACTAGTAAGGAGTCGATTTTCATTAAGATCCAAATGAACATTCAGGTTGTGATTTAAGTGTAAGATCAAGGTAAGTGTGTTTTCATAACTAGATTTTATTATCATGTAACTCATTAATTTATGATGATCTAGGGTTTTTTAATTAAATACTGAATGTTTATGATATTATTATGATTGTAGTTGCTTTGGACTTAAATTAGATGCGTATTGTGTGCTTGTGGGTCTTGGTTAATTTGCGTTTAAAACTGTGATTTAGGGGTTGGAGCAGAATTTTGGGTCGTCTTCAATGACTTATATATAGATGATAAAAACGTGTACTGATATGTTTCTTGAGTCTATAAATAAGCCAAAAGAGTCTACTTTCCAGAAAATCTGGTCTCAAAAGTTTTTAAGGTCGGGAAGGCATTCAAATAATCTCTGTAACAAAAGTGGTCAAAATAGTAAATACGGGCAAGAATTATGTCATGTTTGTGAGGATGAAACCCTATCTTAAAAGTGGAATTAAGCTTAGCCCTCCTACGGTAGTTAAGTTCCATATGTCTATTAATAATCTCGTGAAAATTAGCCTCTGAAAGCATGTCTAAGTATGGTAGTTAGGGTGATATATTTTGGTGTGCAATCAGATCCGAATTAGGACAGTTTTGAAGTTTGGTTTTATTTGAAGTAGTTGCTCATGTAATAGTATATACTTGGGAACTCAACAAGGTAGTTAATATACTCATAAATGGACATGGGTGATTTTTGGTATAAATTATGAAGGTCATTACGTAAGGGTTTTGAGTACGTAAAGAGACACTAAAATTCTAAAATTTTGATTTAATTATAAGTAGCTAGTGTAAAGTGTTAATGAGATGGTTAAGGTTGGCATGGTGTCGGGATGACCCATGATGGTTAGCTAAACCCTTAGACATCTATCATATGTGTGTTACATGGACTAGAGCTTTTAGTTTGGTCGTGTGTAAACGTGTTTATTTATTTGTATAGTTGCGTGTTGAGATTTGGAAGGTGTGTACGAGTATTCAGGTGAGTTTCATAGTCCCTCTTTTTACATTGCTTTTAAATTGGGGTTGAAATGATGCAAATGGATTTTAAATGTTCTAATTACTGTGATTATGTGTTTTTTGAAAGTGTATGGACTTTACTTGGATATTATATGTTACGTGCTAAATGCTTATGTGTATTAGGATCGAGGGTAACGCTTCTACCCATTTGTTGTGATATTGGATCAGGGGTAACGTTCCTACCCATGTGAAGTGATGGTTTTAATTGATCGGGGGTAACGTTCCTACCCAAGTGTTGATACTTGTTGGATCGACGGACATGTTCCCCGTATATCATGCTCGTTTTGGTTAATTTGCTGTTTGTCTTGTAGGATAGTACAGTAATTTGTCCTGCTGGCTTTGCTTTATCATAGTTTTTTTTTTAAAATAATTGTTTATATGCTTTGATTTTTGTGTCTTAAACCTCTGACTTCCACCAACCTTTATGTTGAATTTTTGCTTAATTTTTAGGTAACCATCTTGAGGGTGTTGAATTTAGGAAGAGTGGCTAGTGAGACCGTAGGCTTGCATGCGAAGTCATTCTCATAGAGATTTTATTTAGGTTATTTGAATTGTTTGATACTTGGTTGTTATTTGATTGTTTAGACTTTTAGATTATGTTCCCTTGTGGTATGACTTGTATCGTAATGCAGGGACTCTTTTATCTTGTGTTTGATTTGTCATGACACATTGTGTCTATTTGTTTATTCTATTTCATTTAGTTCTCTCTATTGTTGACACCAATGTGTTCTGATGATATCCATGATGTTACGCCTCGTGTTTCCGCCTAGGCGGGGTGTGACAGATTGGTATCAGACACTTTGGTTATAGAGAAGTAGGTGGTTGAGCCTAGACTATAACCTAGGAGTCCTTAATGTAGGTGCATGTTAGGGCTTAAGTATTTAGTAGTATAACTAGTATACGTTTTCCCCTTTATTACATGATTTTATATCTTAGTTTTTTTATTTTTTTAGCTATTTTGATTGCCTTTATCTAATTTAGTGTGCCTTATCTCTTGATAAATTAGCTATGCCTCCTCACTTTCATAAGAAGTTCCGCATGGGGGTTGCCATTGCAAAAGGATGTAGGGGATACTATAAACCAGGAACAAGGGCTTGGGTAAGGTGGGGTAGCCGCAAGATCCGTATACCGATTGACATGTACCCATGCAGAGTTGAAGAGAGGTTGACCATAAAATTTGTTAAGGGAGAAGAGGTATTAAAGATTGAAACAACAGTGACTGCTAAAGATGGTACAATTACCAAATTTTCGAGAAAATTCCCAAAATACAAACCAACCAAGGAGGAAGAAGAAATTTCTAAGTTAAAAGCAATATGTGAGAATGTAATTTATGACATATCCGACAGTGATTCGGATCTGGAGTCCACGGCTAGGAGTGGACCTAGGGACAATGAGATAGAAGATACGGGGGGTAGTGGAATTCAAATCAATGCTTGATTGTTCGCCTCTTTATGTGTTTTAAGATTTTAGGGTTTTGAGATTGTTTGACTTTGCTTTAGAATTTTATTAGGAATATTTACTTTTGAATATTAGATTTCATTGGATTATTTTAATAATATGATTTAAGTGATTTTGAGTTATTTTCCATATGTGGTGAATTGTTAATGTGATCTATGTGTTATGTGCTTTGTTGGCATTGAGAAGTGTGGTCATAGGAGGGAGTACACATGTGAAAGGGGGCATCTATAATTATGGTGGCCAACTAATTATACATGTGCCACAACATAAGTGGACTTGCAAGTATGATTACGCGGATTTGATGTCAACACGTTGTCTGGTTGATTATGTATGTATATGTATATATATAGTGATGATTGTATATTGATAGAATGGTCGGTTTAGAAACCTTTCCCCTCTCATCTAATGTGAGTTAATACTATCTTGATCAGAATGGTTCGAACACGGACTAACGACAACAAAAATGGGCAACCCGACATCGCTGCCATCATTGCATCATTCCCTAGATCGTCACTCAAGTGACAAACAACGTGAACAACGGAAATAACAATAACAACAACGTGAACAATAATAACAACAATGGAAATAACAACAACAACAATGGGAATGGTGGGAACAATAGGTGTTCCTACATGGGATTTCAGGCATGTGGCCCTAAGTTATATAACGGAAAGGGAGGTGCGATAGCACTTACCCGCTAGACCGAGAAGATGGAGAATGTACTTGACAATAGTGGGTGTTCTAAGAATCAAAAGGTGAAGTATGCTGCAAGTTCGTTTGTTAACAAGGCACTGACCTGGTGGAGCACTCAAATCCAAGCAAGAGGCCGTGAAGCGGCGATTGGTATGACCTGGAATGATTTTAAGGCTCGATTGGTGGAGGAATTTTGTCCAAGTAATGAAATGGAGAGGTTGGAGAATGAATTTTGGAATCACAAGATGGTAGGAGCCAACCATGCAGCTTACACGGATCGGTTCCATAAACTGGCCAAGCTGGTTCCACATTTGGTGACACCTGAGTTAGCACGCATCAAGAGATATGTAGTAGGATTGGCGCCTGAGATTAGGGGAATGCTCAAGGCGACTCAGCCAACAACTATCCAGGATGCAATACTAAGAGTCGACATACTTACTGACGAAGCGATTAACTGTGGTACTTTGTCAAAGAGTAATGAGAAGAGGAAGGCAGTAGAAGTGACTAGTAAATCTGGAGGGTCGTGGAGGGATAAAAAGGAGGCAAAAATGGGAGCAGGTTTTGTGCCAACAGCTCCTCCTAAAAATGAATTTGTGAACCAATATCCTAAGTGTACTAAGTGCTATACTTATCATCCGGAGGATGGAGTTTGTAGGTTGTGTTTTAACTGTTAGGGACCTGGCCATTTTGATAAAGATTGTCGGGCACCATTTAAGCGAGAAACTCCTGTGAATACTATTAGAATGGGTCATAATCAGAAGGCTTGTTACGAGTGTGGAAGCCCTGATCACATTCAGTATAATTGCCCCAAGTTGTACCGAGCGCCAGGTTAAGCAGGGAATCCATTAGCATTGGAGGGTAAACGTAACACCCGAAACAATGGGAATTAAGCTACAGGAAGGGCCTTCAATGTGAATGTGAATGCGGTGGAAGCTTTACAAGATCCTAAAGTTGTGATAGTGTGTCATGAGAAGGTGGTTGAAATACCGTTGGAAGGTAGTGGGATACTTAGGGTTCAATGGGAACGTACGTTAAGAGTAGCCAAATTTAATGAACGCGAAGGTAGATGAACTGAAAGTGGGTGATATTTTTGTTGTATGGGATTTTGTTGATGTTTTCCTAGAAGATTTGTCAGGATTCACCACAGAGACAAGTTAAGTTTCGCATAGATTTAATTCCTGGAGAAACACCGGTAGCGAAGTCTCCCTATCATTTAGCACCCTCGGAAATGCAAGAATTGTCTGGTCAGCTTCAAGAGTTGCAAGACAAGGGTTTCATACGACCGAGTCATTCTCCGTAGGGAGCACCAATGTTGTTTGTTAAGAATAAGGATGGCTCTTTTCGTATGTGTATCGATTATAGAGAATTGAACAAGTTAACTGTTAAGAATCGATATCCTCTCCCTAGAATTGATGACTTATTTGATCAACTACAAGGTTCATGTTATTTCTCCAAGATAGATCTTCGATCGGGTTATCACCAGCTCCGAGTACATGAGGACGATATTCCAAAAACCGCATTTCGAACAAGGTATGGACATTTTGAGTTTACCGTTATGCCTTTCGGATTAACCAATGCACCGGCGGTCTTTATGGATTTGATGAACCGAGTCTGTAAACCGTATTTAGATAAGTTTGTTATTGTATTCATCGACGACATCTTGATCTATTCAAAGACTAAGGAAGATCATGAAGTGCATTTGAGGTTAGTTTTAGAATTATTGAGGAAGGAGAAGTTGTATGCTAAATTCTCCAAGTGTGAGTTCTGGTTGCAAGAAGTGCATTTCCTTGGTCACGTGGTTAATCAGAGTGGTATTCACGTGGACCCAGGTAAGATAGAGGCAGTAAAGAATTGGAAAGCTCCTACGACATCGTCTGAGATTCGATCATTTTTGGGGTTGGCAGGTTACTACCGTCGTTTCATCGCAAATTTCTCTAAGATTGCTAAACCTCTTACCTCGTTGACTCAGAAGAACCAAAAGCATGTGTAGGGTGTGGAGCAAGAAGAGGCTTTCCAGACTTTGAAAAATAATTTGTGTGATGCGCCGATATTGTCACTTCCTGATAGAGTTGAAGATTTTGTAGTTTAGTGTGATGCTTCGAATCAGGGATTAGGTTGTGTGCTTATGCAAAGAAATAAGGTAATTGCTTATGCATCAAGGCAGTTAAAAATCCACGAGAAGAATTATACAACACACGATCTAGAGTTGGGAACAGTGGTGTTTGCTCTAAAAACTTAAAGACATTATTTGTATGGTACGAGAAGTGTTATTTACACGGATCATAAAAGTCTCCAACGCATATTTGATCAGAAGGAGTTGAATATGCGCCAAAGGAGGTGGATCAAATTATTTAGTGACTATGAATGTGAAATTCGATATCATCCAGGTAAAGCGAATGTGGTGGCTGATGTATTTAGTAGGAAAGAAAAGGTGAAACCTAAACGTGTACGGGCAATGGCTATGACTATTTAATCTGGAGTAAAAGGAATGATAGTGGCAGCTCAGGGTGAGGCGTTCAATCAGGTAAACATTCTTGCTGAAAGTTACATGGTTTAGATCAGCACAAGGAAAGGAAAGGAGACAGAAGTTTATACTTTATGGATTGAATATGGGTTCCGTTAGTAGGAGGTATGAGAACAGTAATTATGGATGAGGCTCATAAGTCTAGGTATTCTGTACATCCTGGAGCGGATAAGATGTACTATGACCTTCGAGATATGTACTGGTGGTCGGGAATGAAGAGGGATATTGCTACCTATGTTACCGAATGTTTAACTTGTGCAAAGGTAAAGGCTGAGCATCAAAGGCCTTCGGGTTTATTACAACAACCAGCGATACATGAATGGAAGTGGGAAAGCATCACCATGGACTTCATCAAAAAGTTACCTAGAACAAGGAATGGGCATGATGCAATATGGGTTGTAGTTAATAGATTGAACAAATCAGCACATTTTTTGGCAATACGTGAAGATTATATTACAGAGAAATTGGCGAGGCTGTACACCGATGAAATTATCATGCATCATGGGGTGCCTGTGTCGATTATTTTTTATCGTGATGCACGGTTTACATCACGTCTCCAGCAAACATTTCAGAAAGCCTTAGGAACGCGATTGGATATGAGCACGGCTTATCATCCTCAGACCGATGGACAGA
Source organism: Tanacetum coccineum (assembly GCA_026074375.1). Lineage (NCBI taxonomy): Eukaryota > Viridiplantae > Streptophyta > Magnoliopsida > Asterales > Asteraceae > Tanacetum > Tanacetum coccineum. Next base: position 4,248 of record BQNB010047213.1, on the reverse strand, counting down.
GTGAGCGTATAATTCAGACGTTGTAGGATATGTTAAGGGCGTGTGTGATAGACTTTAGTGGCAGTTGGGATGTCCACCTACCGTTAGCTGAGTTCTCTTATAACAACAGTTATCACACTAGCATTCGGTGTGTTCCGTTCGAAGCACTATATGGAAGAAAATGTAGGTCACCCGTGTTATGGGCTGAAATTAGGGAAGGTAGTTTGATTGGACCCGAATTGGTGCAGGAAACGACTAATAAAGTAGTGATTATAAAAGAGAAGCTCAAAGCGGCGAGAGATCGTCAAAAGAGCTATGCTGACAATAGGCAAAAACCATTAGAATTCGAGGTTGGAGATCGTGTGATGCTAAAGGTGTAGCCTTGGAAGGGCGTGGTTCGTTTTGGGAAGAAGGGTAAGTTAGCCCCGAGGTATGTAGGGCCATTTGATATTCTTGAAAGGATCGGTCCTGTAGCATATCGATTAAGATTGTCCGAGGAATTGAGTGGTGTACATGACACGTTTCACGTGTCATACCTAAAGAAGTGTTTGGTGGATGCTAGCCTGCATGTGCCATTGGATGAGATTAAGGTTGACAAAACTCTTCGTTTTGTTGAGGAACCTGTAAAGATTATAGACCGTGAAATTAAGAGTTTAAAACGTAGTAAGATATCACTTGTGAAGGTTCGTTGGAATTCAAAGCGTGGTCCCGAGTTCACTTGGGAGCACGAAGATTATATGAAGTCTAAGTATCCTCAGTTTTTTGTTGATCGTGCTAATGAATCAGCTAGTTAAATCTTGGGATAAGATTTCCTAAAGAAGGGGATACTGTGACAACCGTGATTTGAGCATATTAGTTTATACCTTTAGATATGGCTAAGAGTTCATTTTATGTGCTTAGATGTTGTGCTATGTGATTTTATGTATGCTAAGTGGGTTGAGTAATGTGCTTAATATCATTTTGAGGTGTATGGGCATCTCATTTTAAGTGTGTTTGCGTTTGGTAATGAGTATTCCATTGTTCACGTTTAGTGATAATGGAAAGGAATGACGTATTGCATGCAATGCTACGTCCATGGTTGGTTAATTAAGTGTTAAGCGTTTATGGGAAATATGGCATTTTAGAAATGTAATAGGTGAGTGAAACATAGAAGTTTGTAGCAAACTTTCTAAAAACAGAAAGCGGTTTGGTGAATTGAAAGTTATATTTAGAAAGTTAGTAAGTAGAGTTTAAGTAAAAAGGTTTAATCAAATTAGCTTAGGTTTTTATAAAAACTTAAGGTAATGAAGTAAACAAGTTAATTAATAATTTAATAAAAAATAAATAAATAAAAATATATATAATTAGGGTGCATCCTAGTCAAAATTTTCTCTCCTCTTTCCCTTGTGTGAGCCGTACGAACCTCCCCCAAAAACCCTGAGGAGTTGATTTTCATTAAAGATCCAAGAACAATCAAGAGTTGTGATTTAGGTGCTAAGATTCAAGGTAAGTGTGTTCTTCATAACTAGATTTTTATTATTCATGTAACCCTAATTATGATGGATCTAGGGTTTTAATTAAAATACAGAATATTATTGGTGTTTAATGATCCTAGAATGATTAGGGATAGATTAGATGCGTGTTCATGCTTGTGGTATGATTAGGGTTGCGTTAATTTATGAATTAGGGTGAGCAGAATTTAGGGCTGTGTTCACGAGTGAATATCTCCATGATGGTAATAGGTTTTTGAGTGTTTCTAGACTCTAAACAGTAGCTCATTGAATGTACTTTCCAGAAAATCCGGCCTCGAAAGTTTTAAGGTCAGGAAGGCATTCAAATAACCTCTGCAACAAAAGTGGTCAAAACAGTAAATACGGGTCAGAATTAGGTCATGTTTGTGAGGGTGAAACCCTAACTTAAAAGTGGAATTAAGCTTAGCCCTTCTACAGTAGTTAAGTTCCATATGTCTATTGATAATCCTGTGAAAATTAGCCTCTGAAAGCATGTCTAAGTATGGTAGTTAGAGTGATACATTTTGGTGTGCAATCAGATCCGAATTAGGACAGTTTTGAAGTTTGATTTTCTTAGGAGTACTTGTGCATGTAAATGGCTTTTGGGAATCAAATGGTAGTTAGAGAACACATAAAGGAACATAGATGATTTTTGGTATAATTTATAAAGGTCATCAAGTAAGGTTTTTAAGTTAGTCAAGACACGCTAAAATTATGCAGTTTTGAACAAATTGTAGTTAACTAGTGTAATGTGATAATGAAGTGGTTAGGTTTGGGCATGGTGTCGGGGTGACCCATGATGGTTAAAAAAACTCTTAGACATCCATCATATGTGAGTTACATGGACTTGAGCTTTTAGCTTGGTCGCGTGTAACACGTTTGTGTTTGTATTGTGTAGCTTGTGTTGATATTGTTTGGAAGCTGCTTGTGCATCAGGTGAGTTTCATAGCCCCTCTTTTCTTATGATTTATTGGGGTGGAAATGATGCAAAGTGTTTGGAAATGTTTTGATTACTGTGATAATGTGTTGTCAAAGATGCATGGACCATACGTGACTATTGTATGTTGTGTGCTACAGGTTTTGTGATGTGATATTGAGAATTGCAAACTAAATCAGGAGGGATCGCTTGCGGGTATCCATGGCCTGTTTAGTGGATGTTATTGTGGCCTAGCGAGCAGGAAGGTTACTTTGGGAGTATCCATGGCCTGGGCTAAGGGAGTAACCACAGGGACCTTGGTACGCTATGAGACGTCTTATGGTCGTTGCTAGAAATTTGTATGATTGATTGGATTTGCATGTTAGCCTGTATGATAGTTCATTTATTGTCCTGCAATGTTTTCTTAATTATTACAGTAATTTACGGTTGGATTTAATTTTCGTGTCTTAAACCTATGACTCTCAGCAACCTTTGTGTTGACGTTTTAAGCATCATTTTCAGGTAACCATCTTGAGGATGTTAAAGTTAGGAAGAGTGGCTAGTGAGACCGTAGGCTTGCATGTGGAGTCATTCTCCTAGAGATTTTATTTAAGTCATTTGAATTGTTTGATACTTAGATGTTTGTTGATTTGGTGTAGACTTTTGGATTATGTTTCTTTGTTGTATGACTTTGCTATCGTAATGCAAGACTCCTTTATCTTGTGTTGGGTATTGTCATGACACATAGTGTCCCTTTTGATTTTCCTTTTCCTTTAGTTTTCTCTATTGTTGACACCATTATGTTGTGATGATATCCATGATGTTACGCCTCGTGTTTCCGCCTAGGCGGGGTGTGACAATGAGTTTGTGCCTTTGACTATGTACGCGTTAATTACCGAGGAGGTAAACGCTAAATGCATTAAATATATCTATTGGGTTTGACAACCCTGTCGGGGTCTGGATCTGATGGTAAACACCCTGTAACAGACATTTTGTATTGAGAAAGGGGTGGTGGCATACTACCCGGTCACTTATTTTGTCTAACACGATAAAATGTGTTAAGGTTCGGTACACGGGCTCATGCAAGATGGAAATGTTATGTGACTCCCCTAGCTAGCAGTCATACGTGTTTTATGGAACCAAATATTGCGTTCTGATTGTTGTTTGTAAACTCTATGAATTCACTCAACGTTTTGTTGATATTTTTAAGCATGTATCTCAGGTAATGGTGCAATTTATGGCTTGGATGGAACGAAACGAGGATATCAAGGACTGTGTCTCGGTGAAATGTTTGTTTATTTAAACAAAAGGATGTTTTGGATGAGAAGTCGTATCATGACTTTCTGAAATGAAGTTTTTAGGTTAATTTGGAACCTTGTAACCCTGATGATCTTCTTATAAATAAAAATAAATTTGATTTATAAACGTATATTTTGAACGTTTACTGGGACTCGCGTGCATGTATTATGAAGTAGCACCCCAAATGTTATATTCCGTTGCGTATCGTATTTTGGGGGTGTTACAGAGTGGTACCAAAGCACGAGTTGTAGCGAACTAAGTCATTTTACAAAACTTGGACTACAACAGTTTTTGGAAAGTTTCACGAGTCTATCACCGTTGTTTGATATCCGCGCGCGTGTTGTTCTTGATCCTTATAAGCCTTATGTGATGCTTTGATGGCATATTATGTGCGTGACAAGTGGGTGACGCTTGATATAAGTATTATATACGTGTACGTATATATATATATATATATATATATATATATATATGTATATATAAAGCACGAGTTGTAGCGAACTAAGTCATTTTACAAAACTTGGACTACAACAGTTTTTGGAAAGTTTCACGAGTCTATCACCG
>BQNB010047212.1:0-43255 GCA_026074375.1 Tanacetum coccineum | reverse complement strand
CAACGTAAGGCATCATTCCAATAGATTGAACTGTCAAATGTACAAAAAAGAAGTACGTAAACCGCTCCCTGCACAGGCTTTAATTTCCTGTCTCTGAAGAGTAAATTTGTATAACAATCTTAGAAGAGTTGCTTCCAGCACGCAACACTTTGTAGTCAGGTGATTTTGTAAGGTCAAATGTCAATCTCAATCCAACATATCCATAAAAATTAGAATCGTCATGTGCCTAATATGGTTCCGGAAGCATTTTTAACAGATTAGTAGATGGATTATATATGTAATAAAAAGGAGGAGTCCCCCCCCTAACCGGTACACAAAAGCAAACCATTACAAGACTGCAAGATGTTAACATTATCAACTGCCTCGGTGGAGCTAAGAGCGAATGACTTGTCGATAGTGTATTTTCTTGACTTAATTCTGGGATTTAACGAGACAAAATCACAACGAAATGAAGATCTATTGTGATTAACAAAAAGACCAAAAGGAGGATATAGGTTACAGATCTGGCTGCGTTTAAGGGTGAAATCAGGGGATGTGAGAATTGTTAGCCATTGTTTTGAAACGCATGTAAAGAGATAAATACATAGAATAGGTAATCGAATTAAGATTTCAGTTAAAATGTCGTCATTAGTAAAGATTTTATGTGGTCGTGCATAGGTTTCTCGAGCATGTGTGCTGCGCTCTTCTGACATCATCTCCAATATGTAGTGCACTTTTGATGTGAATTTTTGTTGAAGAGTTAATATTGTTGGTTGTGGATGACTTAATTTATAGTTGCTATAATATTTTTGACTACATTTACCCTTAAATAAGAAAACCAAGATGAGTAGATGAAAAGCTAAAACCATGTTGTGAGGGACGAAATTTGCAATCATATTTTGTCCCTGAACTTAGTGTTCCATACTGTATATTTTCTCGCCAGTTATACACATTAAATGTGATGTATCGAGCCATGTGAGAAACAGTCACACGCATTGCAAGTTATTATTACATTACACATTTGACTTTTGATTGGACCTTCAACATGGTTTTAATATGTGTTAGAAAATATGTACAGTAACATTCTGTCACGTGTATCGAGCCGTGTGGGTAAAACTCACCGTTTTATAATGTACACGTGTATTGTATTTACCTTGTTACAGCCTTGGTCCCTTCGTTTTTGCTATTTATAGGGTCAAACCCCCAGTCATTTGCAATTGCATATCCAAAAAACCATTGAAGCAAATAACAGACTCAACGTTAAGTTAAAAAAATAGCTGCTTTTTCACATCTAGATGAAACCGCTGTGGCTGCTAAGTCTAGGTCTTTATTTGATGCAAAGATGCTATACTTTGAAAGGGAAATGGCGAATGATCTTGAGTTTGCAGCAGATCTACACAACTTATGGGTGCGGTTTATAGACCGCACAAATGATATGAAGCTATTTATAAGTGAACTTGAATGAGTGCCTTCATCATTGATGTCCTACAATTGCTGTCAGTTTCTACACCAAGTTCAACATAATGATTTTATTAAATTGTTAACACCGAGGGAGATGATCGCTGAAACTTATCATGAAGTTAATAAAAAGATTGATTTTGTTGCTGTTATGAAGAATATGTGATTGGGTTGTTCATGTGTTGGTTAGGTTGTGTAATAATTCTTAGTTTGTGTAATTTTCCCCTATGTTGTTCATCCAGTCCGTGTTTATGTAAAACCTTGGTTTGGTTCCTTAAAATTGTGATGTTGTTAATTATCGCTTTCTTTCCTTAAACTATATGAGTTTATTGATTATTACTCATATACAACTTTGAAATTTATTACACACACATTAAGTCTAACTTTAAAAAAATAAGAAATAATCGTTCTATAAAAGGTGCATTCCCACGTGGACAAGAAAGACTGTATGTTACACCGTTGGTCCCCTACTTTAGTTTGGTCTATTATCATTTCCCGCCTTCCACGTGTCTTTCAAAGGAAGATTTCTCTTGGGACTAAGCGTGTAATAATAGTGTTATTTAATGAAAGTGACATAGAACCTTGTGTATATCAGTCACTTAGACGTCATGTATGTGATGTGTAATTATTATTCATTGTGGAACCCACTAACATGACTTAGTTTTTGCTAGTTAAGGGTAGTTACGCAAATCATTTTCAAACCACATACAACCAAACACACCCAACAATACCAAAAAAAACCAATGGCCTTCCCACATCTACAAAAACTTGCAGCTGCGGAAAACTTCGACAATTTGACTGGCGCAATGTCAGTCTATATTCAAAAGAAGATCAACGATGATCTATAATTTGTAGCTGGATTAAGTCATCCATAGGAGGTCTTGTACAATAGCGTACAGGAACACAAACTGTTGATAGCCGAGCTTAATGTGTTTGGTCGTCCTTTAGCATTGCAATGTGCCGAGTTTCTTAAGCAGTTGTCCCAAACTGAAGTGGTTAAGATGTTGGAGATAAAGAATACGATAGCGGAAGTTCACATTCAAGTGCATAAAAACATAGATTTTCTAACAGTTATGAGGTTCTGTTGATTAGATTGTGGATATTTGGGTAATCTTTTGGTTAGTTTTTTATGTAGATGGGGATGATGATGTTGGGTTGTATCTTTTCTGGTTTTATGTGCATTGTAACAATCCGTATTTTTGATCAATGTACGACGTTATTAAATTCACTAATTATTTTTTTCTCGTACGCGTTTGCTTTTAAATTTAATAGTTAAGTTAAATCGCGTAAGTTAAAAATTATCGTTTAGCGTAAACGGACACCAAACAAATAAATGTTTACATCAAGCAAGTGTTACGTAATTATTTTGAGTATAATTATTAACTTTGTTTATTTTATTTTTATTGGTTACGTAAATTGATTACGTTTTGCGATAAAATAACGTTTAGGCATACCCGAAAGCACCAAAACTTTTCTACGCTTCAACAAATACCTACTTTTATACCCAATACATAAAATTAACTCAAATATCTATCTCATATGCTCATATGGCCGGATTTGGAGTCAAAGATACAAAGAAAATATCATAGGAACACTTTCCTTGTTTTCATGGGATAATCTCCACTTTTAGGAACCAAAGACCAAAGACCAAAGACCAAAGACCAAAGACCAAAGACTAAGGACTTTCCCTAAGACCCTCATCTTGTTTCCCATGACCATTATTGCAAACTTTTGACCAACTAGGCATATATATACTTGTATGCAAGAGTTATAACACATACATACACAAAACACTTGATGTAAAAGATCAAAAACACTCTCTTTTCCTCCTTACAACCCCACGACTCAAACAAACAACAATACACAATCCATACAAAAATTTCTACACCAACTCTTAAACTTCTCTTCATTAAGTAATCTGGAAAACATCTCAAAAATAATTTTTATCCCCAGTGATGAGTCCACAAAGGCGCAGAACACATGCTCGTAGAAAATCTGCTCACCACGAGATGTAGTTCTTACAAACGACGACCTTTTGACCAAAATATTAATCCGATTACCTATTATTTGTACTCATTTGTTTACAACTGTATCCAAACAATGGCTAAGAATTATTACATTCCCTGATTTCACCCGTAACCACAGCCCCATCACTAAAGTTGATCCTCCTGTTGGTCTTTTTGTTAATCACATTAGATATTTGTTTGAATGTGATTTTGTGTCGTTAGATCCCAAACTTCGGTCAAAAAAATCGCTATGGTAACTCATTACTCTTGACTCCACACAGAAGCTGGAATGGTTATAAGATCTGCAGTCTTGCAAAGGTTTGTTCTGTGTAGTGGTTCGGAGCTTGTTTTTTTGATTGCGTATAAATCTATCCACTAAACAGTTTAAAAGGCTTCAGCATCCCAATTCTCGCCTTGATAATTCACCTTATTATAGAATGCTAGTTGTTAAATAGGCCTTATGATCCAACAAAATCACCACCCTAGAATGGTGGATGCTGGACCGCACTCTTGTGACATTGATATACAAATTTATTCATCAGAGACAGGCAATTGGGAGCCTGGCATGTCCGATTAAACTACTTCGTTTTTGATCATATTAATATGCCAAATCCTATTGAAATTATGCCTTACATTGGCTAAACCCTGAAAATAATAAGCTTACAACATTACACATAATAGATATCTAATACCATAAACTCCAATTATAAAACAACCAAACAAATCCCTCAACGGGAATAACTTCCTGAGTCTTATACAATATGGATCCATTGACTAATACCTATGCAAATAACCTCATTATGCTCAGGAAGGAAATAGTTTGAGTCGTATTGGGTGTTTGCCTTCTTGTTTGTAGAGATGATACTGGCTCTAGCGAGTTACTAATCTACGAGATGATGAAAGGGTGTTCTGTTTGGTCGGTTAGGTAACGTGTTGATACTGATGACTTTATGACTCCACTTCTCGAAGGATGGTCGATTCGGTCCACTGTTTGGCGCATTGTTTTGGGAGAAAGGGAAGAGGATTCTTTGTTGGTGATCAACTTGTCTGGAAAGGTTGTACAATACAACCTAATATCAAAGACTCTCCATGATATCTTTAATTGTGGATCTAATCAACTTGATGATAACCATGATGATAATGATGAGCTCCTTCAGCAAGTAGAGCGAACATAACATTTATGATTTCAATCCATCTTTTGCAAGAGTGTGATTAGCTTCTTTGTGTAATGTTTTGTTAGAATAGCTATTAAATTGACTAACGTAGGTCTTTCGGGTCTGCCTAAAGCCTGATTCAGTTTAGATAGCATTCTTATTTTTTTATTGTTTCAAGTAATATTATTTAATAAACTTAGGCCTTTACAAGTCAACATGGGTGTACAAAAGTCAAAACGTGGATTAGAAGTGAACACAATTAGATGCATTTTTACTTTTAAAGTCCAGTCTAGTAGAAGCACCATAAATGCAAAATGCACAAACAGTTGAGGTTATACTAACCACCAATAAATTTTAAATTATCCAAAAGAAGTAAAGTTATATGTAACCATGACAAAAACACAAAACAAATGTCAAAGTTACATGTTTTTCAAAAAAAACCAAAAGATGAACATACACCATCTTACATTCACAAACATGACCCTGTACAAGCTTCACAACACACAAACTGAAAGGTTCCTACAAACAATCGTTCATTTTACCTTTGCTCTTTACATCTGAACTTCCTCCAACATCTTCTTCGGATCTTTTAATTCCAAATTCCTTATTCAGAATTTATTGTCAAGTTGTAACAGCTACAAGGCCCAAAACGTAATTCGTCACTTGAGGTGGCCTTTTTGTTGGAACAACAAGAGTTGTACATGTTGACACTGTTCTAGGTGTTGTGGGTGCAAGATGTTTTGACCTTGATTTGGGTTTATCAGGTTTTGTAATTGCTGCATTTCTAGAGCTTAACCATGGTCTACCTTTATAAATAGTTCTCTGCTCATCTAAACTTAAATCATCATACCAATATACAATCTTTGATGGAATAGTAGATTTTTTTTGCTTTTGCAGAGCTTGACCCTTGTTTACCAGTAGATGTTTTTTTTGTTCCTAGGTAGAATCAGAGCTACAAGTATCCTTAGAGCTTAACTTAAAGGTATTATCAGAGCTCACTTGAAAAGGGTTATGATCAAAGCTTTCATCAGAGGTAGCTTGAAAAAAGTTATGATCAGAGCTTTCATCAGAGGTAGCTTGAAATGGGTTATGATCACAGCTTGTGTCTGATTCAATAAATATGACCTCTGCCAATAAGATATGAGTGGTAAATTTAGTTTCCAAAATCCACATTGCATTAATTCAGGTTATTTCTTAAGGTACATTAAGCTTAAAAGGGTGTATAGATGAAATCAACTTGTTTTCTAAACTTAGTTACCAAATGTACATTAGTTCAATACATCTTATTTAATAAGATACATTTAACTTAAAAGGGTGTTTAGATTAAATCAATTGTTTTCTAAACTTAGTTTTCTAAGGTACATTGGTTCAATCATCTTATTTCATAAGGTACCTTAAACTTAAAAAGGTGTTTGGATTAAATCAATTGTTTCCTAAACTTAGTTTACTAAGGTATAAACTTAGTTTACTAAGGTATAAACTTAGTTTTCTAATTACTATATATAGTAAATTACCCTCCCTAACAGTCTAATACCTATGCAATATGCTCAAAAATAACTATTATCTCTTTCCATCACCATTTTCTCTTTTCCCTTGTTAATAACCATTATCTGTTTTTCCTTATTAAGACGTTTTCCAACTTTCTCAATCTTCTGTTCAAGAAGCTCCAAAATCTTCATTTATGTTACTTTTCTTTTGTCATCTACACATATAGCAAATACTCAATACATTAGCCATAACTAAAATGATGGGTCAAATAACAGAATAAGAACAACTAGCAAAATGGGTCAATGAAATAACAACAACATGCAAGATAACACATTCCTTGTACACTTACATTTCACACGCTGTTGTTTCTCCCACTCTCATTTTAATAAATCATCGAGTATGTCATTAGCTATATCATCATGAACCTGCCAGTTACTCTGATACTTGTGTAAAAACAATATTCGATCAAGCTATCCATTACTACAAACGTTATTCAAGTCCTAGATTTCCAGGAATCCGACATATAGATTTGAATCTAGGGTTGTATGGGTCTTGGGAGTGAAGAGTCAAATTTGTTGAGAACAAAGACAGTAAAATTAAAAAAAGTCATCCAGAAGACGGCCCATCTTGACCAATCCCACCACATCCCCACCACCTACTCCCCTCCACACCTCCCACCCCACCCTGCCCATCCCCGTCACTACAACCGCAGCCGACCCCGTCCCAACCTTTCAAAACCCATACCAACAAGAGTAGCAACCAGCCAACCGGGTATAGTACTCCGACTACATATCGCATCCAAGAAAACAACCATACACCACCCATAAAATACACTCAAAAGACTAGTTGGTATTGATAATTAATATGGACGTTATGTGTATGGCAAGTTTTTTATAAAGGTGTGTCTCAGGGAAACATGCAGACACCACTCATTTAAATCGGAAAGACTTTAAATACACACTAGGGACAAATTCATGCATTTGATGTAAACAACAAGGACTGATGATCCAACTTAGTCTTTTATTGTACCCAAATAAATGATCGCAATGCAATTACGGCGACGCTTATTACTACTTGAGCTATGATGACATTCCGATTATTTATCGCACGAAAATTGATAATTGTCTTTAAATTACTATATCATATCCTACTTATTATATTTTCTTCTCAAAGAGACTTCTCAATTGTTTACTTAAAATTTTAAAGGAATGACCACTTTCGAGGATTGGATGAACTAATGGAGATTACCTGTTTAAACCGAGTTACATAAGCGTATGCGGTTTATAGGTTTGTAGCCAAGAGCTTGCCCGAAAGAATCAGGGTTGCTAAAATTTCTTCCGTGATCGCTGTGATGACTTGAGGAGGAAAAGCGCCAGGCGCCTTGTGTTGATTCGTGAGATGGAGGCTTTGGGAGAGCGTGGGATGGCCGTTGTTTCTTTGGAGTGTTTGAAACAAACTCACGCTAGAGAAACCGCTAAGCTTGTCGGTTTGACAGATGTGATGGCTGAAACTCTGGCTGGTATCCATGAGAAAGAAGGTCATGTGGCTAGAATGTATTTAAATGATTAGGTTTTCATAGGTAACAGGCAGTTAGTCACTTTTGTTTTGTTAATGTGTTGAATGTATGACTTTTATATCATATTGACTGTATAGCGAATCTTTTGAAGCTGAACTTGTAAATCCTAAATTGGCCAAAAAATTAACGTCAAATCAAGTCTTTAATTATGCATGTTGTTGTTTTGTTATTGTTTTTAGGATTTTAGGGATGTAGATGATATCGATTTTAGGTATGTTTGGTTCTTGGAAAAAAATGGCGGTAAAAAATGAGATGGACGGGAAAGGAGAAAGTACACGTCAAAGGGACCAACCGTGCAATCGGGAAAAGACAAAATTGTAAACAGTCAAAAGCACTATGTTAACAAAGTTGTTAGGGACCAACGACGCAATGGAAGTTTTGTGTGAAAAGACGATTCTGCCCTTCAGTGTAAGGGCGACGTGGCCATGCTAACGACGAAGATAACCGTCGTTAGGTATAACGGGGCTTTAGGGACCAAACGGGTAAAAACAGTGTCAAAAAGAGACCCCGTATGAGAGTTCACGTTATCTAAGGACTAAACGGGGTGGAGTTGAGGGACCAAGGGTGTAATTTACCCTTTAATAAATGTCCATTATATACATTTTTCAGTTAAAGATAAAATATCACATCTAATAAATACTTTTAACCAGTTCATTTTGTTTTATAAAAACTTGATAATCAATGATATTATACCATTGTTTAAAATAACATCGTCCGAGGAAACTTTAATTTTTTACCTAAGAAATAACAATTATTTATGGTAATATCGATTATAAGTAAAAATTTTACCTAAGTATTTCTTTAAAATTTTTTGCTATTTAAGGGTTTTAAACTTGAGCAAAGGTTATAGTAAAATCATGCAATATTAATGGTCCAATAGTTTTTTTTTTTTTTTATTATATTTTTTTTTTTTTTCATCATTCACGTGATAACACCTTTTAATTTAGCATTGACTTTTTTTCTTTGACTAGTAAGTTTCGAGTTAAAGATATTTTTATTGATTCATGAATATCTTATATTATATAAGATCCAGTTTCATATATTTAATACGACAATATTAATGATGTAAAACAAAGGCTTCCAACAAAGGCTTTCATCCCTAAACGCAGGTACCTTCCCAACGCGTAAAACTCTAAAAATAAATAATGGAATTTATTAAAGTTGAAAATAACCTGAAAATGAGAAATGTTACAGCTGTTACATCAACAATACTAAGGATGATGTTAACTACAGTTTGTGATTAAATCCAATTCATACGACAATGTCACTCCAAAATTCAACTGCATATCAAGGGTCTCTACAATTCCACTTCACAAGTCGGCTAGATATCAAGGGTTTGGGAGTTACTAGGTTTTGGAGTTACAGAATCCACTCCCCAAGTCGACTACATATCAAGGGTTTTGGGAGTTACTAGGTTTTTAAGTTAAAGAATCAATGAAGCTTTTCATGGTTTGGGAGTTACACATGAAGGGTTTGTGGTTTTTTAGTTACAGAATTAATGAAGCTATTTATGGTTTTGTCCCCAAAGCAATAGAAATCAGTTCTCGGAATGCTATAAATGACATACTCACCTATTGCCATTGATCCATAATTCAAACCAAGTCCAACATGTCAAACAAGGCTGCCGATAATATGTTCAGCGGCGTTCAACAGCCCAAATCAGATTTGTTACTCGACATGCCGAATGATGCTGTAGTGGCGACGTCCAGTAAGGTGGTGTAACACTCCTTGGTCTATGATGCACCTAAACAGATTTAATTGGTCATATGATCTCCTACATCACTGTGATTTAGATTCCATCCATAATTTGACTAATAGGCCTCTGATGTTTGTAGGTTTTGTATTTTGATCAGGATGAAAATGGTGGACTAAATCTCGCGCTGCAGGTATTAATGTATATTGGCGTTTTATAATTTGGAAACCAACACTCAGAATTGATATATAAAATGAATGCTGTCATAAGCGAGTTTTTCTTTTGTGTAAGCATGGGGTGATTTCCACTATTAACTTTTATATGCATATGCTTGCAGTTTTGTTGCAATGTATTGTATAGGTGAAATTTGGTGTAAAAAGCCTCAAGTTTCTTCTTCAGGAAATGGTTTTTAATAGGTGAGTCATGAGTGTACTTTGCACCGCTACCACATACTCCCCCGTCCTAAAATTATTGTCCCCGACAAAAAACACACAGTTTAAGAAAAGTGCATTTATTAATGTTTTTTCTTTCATACTTTTTGACATAATGACAATTTTACCCTTAGCTAATTAATTAAAATCTTCTTTAAAGTTTGTAATAATAATTTCAAACAAGGATAATATAGTAAACTTGATCAAACTCCCTATCTATTTTTAGTAGTGAACAATTAAATTGGGACATCTTAAAAAGGAAACGCGGACAATAAAAATGGGATGAAGGGAGTAATATTATGAACGGATATGCTCATATTATTTCGTATTCTAATGCTAACATGTTACAGTGTGAAGCTTTTTGCTCTTTCCTTTCAACTGTGATATACTTTTATAAGTCATCCGTGAGTATGCAATAAATTTATGTACGCGTTGTTTTATGCAGGTCATGCTCAACTTTTTAAAGGATTTTGAGACTAAATTCGGGATAAAGATTTCGTGTTGGATCTCAAAGTTTATTAATACCTTTGCTGTTTCAAGTGTTTTAGTTAGGGTCTTGCGTCTTACATCTATACTTTGCATGTATAATGATTATGAAATTGTTATCATTGGATCAGTATCTTATTATGTTAAAAATAAGTTAGATAAGGTGTTTGAATCAGGTATGAGGTAAGTCATTCTTCAATCAAATGATCAGTTTAAAACTTTATAATCAGTCAAATGTGCTGTCATGATTTAGGTGGAACAGATAATATTGAATCCTATAGCACGCATCACAAAGCTCAAACGATCCAGTGAACACCAAATAGCAAATTAGTACATGGATATTCTTGAAAATATATTATCTTCTCTTGATAAAAATTTAGGAAGTAAAACTATTAATCATAAGTCAGGCGACATGTCACAGGTTACTGTAAGAATGATAAAAGGGCAATGTAGAATGGTAATGTGCTTCCTATTTCATTCCTCAACACATGGTTGATATTTATAGATTACAAGGAGATTAGGATTATGATGAGATTGGGATACACCTCATACACAAGATAAGGACAATTTAATTGACAACTAATTGATAGCTAACACTCCCCCGCAGTCCGAGCGGCGAAATCGCGAAAGCTCGGACTGGAGTAGAAAACTAGAAAAGAGAAAAATAACAGTCGTGTGAATTTGTGACCTTAGCACAAATCACCAACACAAATTACGAGATAATTCAAAGTATCCCAATAACGGAGAATAATTCAAAGTATTCTCACCAACACAAGATATAATAAAAAGCAAAATAAAATGATTTTTTTGTTGGCTGTCAAATGGTCCGACGAAGATAACTCTACCGGTGTGTCCATCATATTTTTTTCTCTGACCCCACTTGTTGATGTTGGAAAGCCCCATGCCCCTTCACAGTTCACACAAACTCCCACCAACCTTGTTGTTGTAACCTAATTCATTTCTTTTTATACTTCCACCTTTACCATCACATATATTCTCGCAAATTACAATCAACTCCGATTTGATAAAACAAGAATAAAAGGCTACGGTCCACACTTTCCAGTAGCACATTGATATGCAACTTTTAAAAACACCACTTCATTAACTTTCATATACCAGGACAAATTTCATTCCTCAACAATCACCCAACAAACACACACACAAAAACACAAATATGAAAGATAGGAAATTCGGCCCATTGGGTGTATTCTCCAAGAGAGAATTCAACCGTAAGTGGCACTTGATTTATTGAATATGACAGCTAATAAGATAAAAGAAAAAGGTACGATTGGATCCCTCCGGATCATCGGCGACTTGCGGATGACCGGAGAACAGCTATTTTGTGGTTTTAAGGATCGTTTAGCCTGATACCATGTAAGAATGATAAAATGGTAATGTAGAATGGTAATGTGTTCCTATTTCATTCCTCAACACATGGTTGGTATTTATAGATTACAAAAAGATTAGGATTATGAAGAGATTGGGATACACCTCATACACAAGATAATGACAACTTAATTGACAGCTAACAGTTACTTCATATAAACTTGGGAGGCAGTACATACAAACCAATGATTATCACAAATAATAAAGACTTTGTAATGTATAAATGCTAATATAAAAAGAAAGAATAAAGAAGATTGATATATGTATTTTGTTAACTAAAACTAACTCATAATTATTCTTTTTAGAATTACTTGATACTTGAGAAAAGCAAAGTCGTATCATGTAGTTTGATCTTAATGATATGGCTTATCTATGTGCTTCCATGATTTGTTTTGGATCAAGGACTTCACACTGTTAAATATGTATTGTAGAAGTCATTTCCGCTATAGTATATTGATGACTTTTTGTGATAAAAACCACGTATGATCATAAAACAAGCAACGGACAAAAGTACAAAACCAGTGCATCAACCCAAACATCAACATTATGCCCTAAAGACTTACGCACACCCTATAAGCAACGCACATGTATGAAGTTATACGATGCTTCACATAAATAAAAGTTCAATTTTTCTTAAAAACAAGCCCGATGTAACGCACGGGTATGAATGCCTCGTTAGAATACAAAATCAAGAAAACTAGAGACATCATTTAAGATTACTTCATTTGTCTCATAATTATTGTTTATAGATGAAAAACACATAATTTAAAAAAAGTGCCATCTATTAAATTTTTTCTTGATCAATTTTAATAAAAAATGAACAGTTATTTTAAGACATTTTAAACGAAAAGTTGAATAATAATTTCGGAGCTGAAATAATATATAGTTTTGGGCTCTGGAAATGTAAAAATAGGAATGTGGATAGGTTTGAAATCTATAAATAGAAAAAAGCTTTTCATAGAAACCACTCGACCAAATCATATACGTACCTTCCTTCCACACACCTTTTTGCATTTATTATTTGTCTCTATCATAAGCTCCAACCAAACGCCTTTTCACCAAGATATCATTTTTTACTCGGGTTGTGTTGCTAAGACCTTTAGAGTGCTAGGAACGGTGGAGCCGTTCTGCTCGTTCGGCTCGTGCCGTTCTTAAAAAGTGCTGCTACGTCAGTAGAATGGAGAACGGCACCAGAAACTGAACGGCACCACATTTGCTGGGGCATCCGTTGGCACCACATTTCTGGTGCCGTTCTCCATTTTTTTTAATTTACTTAATTAAAAAAAATACCCACTATAATTAAAAACAATACATTAAATTAAAAACATTACATAAAATAAATAAAAAACATTACATAGAAATAAAAAAAACAAGAAACAAAAGACATAAATTAAAAACGCTACATAAAGTAAACGGCGTCGACTAGTTTGATGGTGGTTGATATGCTGCTCGGATTCGTGCCTTTTGGGCGTTAATGATAACGACGTCGGCTGTTATGAACGGCGCCAGACTCAACGGCGCGAGCGCCTGAGTCGAGCGCCGTTCAAAAAGCTCGCGCCGTTCTTTGGCACGAGAGAACGGCGCCACTGTTCCTCTCCCTTTTAGTACAATAAATAATTACCTTCACCCTTTTTTCTCATTTAATAGTACAACACGTATTTTTTTTCTGTTTTAGTTTCGTGTTTTTTGATAGTTTAATATTTTTGACTTGTCAAACTTAATAATTTTTGTTCTGCATTTTCCGTTTCACAGTTTTATAACACAAACAAAATTAAAAAAATTAAAAAAACCAAAAATACTAAGGAAGACAACATTTTAGGGGGGTCCAAATAATCACACCCTTTTTAATCAAGCACAATGGAAAATGCCAACGACCCATGTGCATTTTTGTTAAAGATAGGATATAAAGACCCCCCTCTAAGTCACCATTTGTACCCTCTATGTTTTTCTTTTTTTTTAATTTTTGTTTTATTTTTATTATTTTGTTTATATTATAAAACTATGAAACGGAAAGTGCGGAATAAAAACAATAAAATTCAACAAGTCAAAAGTATTAAACTAACAAAAATTACGAATAAGAAACTGATAAAAAGCTGTGTAATACTGTAAACAGATGGACAAAAAGGATAAAAAGTATAAAACATGTGTACTTTTAGTGGGCATGGGGGTCTCTATGGTAACACCCTTTCATTAAAGTTACTGCTATTTGTATCTATGTCTGTTTTGTACTTTCAACAACCTCAATTTCATTTACACCTCGTGTTTATAGTACAACACAATTTTTTTTATCAGTTTTTATTTTGTACTTTTTGACAGTTTAATATTTTTGACTTGTTAAACTTTATATTTTTAGTTCTGCACTTTTTATTTTACACTTTTATAATATAAAAAAATTATAAAAGTAAAAGTAAAATAAAATAAAAACCTAAAAATATAAGAGATACAAATAATAATTTTAGAGGTCCTAATAATCTACCACTTTTATTAATATTTTCTGTTCACTCTTTTTGTTCATTCTTAAGATGAATGATTCAATTAACTTTTTTGAACTTAATGATTAAATTAACTAACATTTTACATTATTTATATTTTCTGTTCACTCTTTTTGTTCATTCTTAAGATGAATGATTCAATTAACTTTTTTGAACTTAATGATTAAATTAACTAACATTTTACATTATTTTATCCGTTTCAAAACAAGTGTTTTGTTTTGATTTTTTAAAGTTTTTCTTTTTATAATTTGATCTTAAATATATTTGTTTGTGTGATATAATACTTGATGAAAATTATACTATTGAAAATACATTTAAAACTCAATACACTCATATATTTTGCATCAAATGTGTTATATAACACAAACAAAAACATTTAAGGTCAAAGTTGACAAAAACAGACTTCATAAAGTCAAAACTGAACACTTATTTTGAGACGAAGAAAATACAACCTTTCTTGGGTAACCATGGTTTCTGACCTTTTGGCCGACTAATCCACGGGGTTTGAACCTTCTGCCACACATACTCAAACCATGTAAAACCCTCAAGGTTGTTTGCATCTAGCAGAAATTGAATTTTAGGCCTCACACATTTTAGAATGACAACAACAACTCCTTTTGTCACTAGGTCACCCTTAAGTAGTTAACGGAGAAAGTATAACTTAATTGTGGCTGAAAGCGAATTAAGTGAGACTTTTTCGTGTTTGTTCATAAAGTTAGTGAGGACAATTGGTTGATGACGAAGAGTTAAATGAACAAAATTTTGTGTTCATGTTTGTTCATAAAAATATGTTTGTTTTTGTTTATCTTAATTCATTATGGAACATGGATGAAAAAACATGAAGCGAAAATATTTTTATCTAAGAATACATGATCGTTGGAGTGTGGTAGGGATTTTGCCATCATCACGCATGCTTGATAAGTACAGAAAATGACTTCTAACTCGGTATACGTGATAATAACAAAATCTTTATCGTATAGTCGGATGCTACTGATTTCTTAGGCTGTGTTTGGCAACAAGCGTTTAGGAGCGTCAAGCGACACGCGGTAAGCATTTTAGATGAAAAGCTTGTTTGGTAACACCTCAACAAGCATTTGAATATTGTTTAACCGCTCTTATCTCAAATGCTTATTGGAGAAGCATTTCAGAACTGCTCCAAGCAGTTTGTTATAAATTACATTAATACCCTCAAATATAAAATTTATCATTTCTTTAATTGGGTTATATGTTTTTTTTCGTAATTTTACACTTTTTAATTACAGCTTACAACTACGTTATCAAACACATTTTTTAAACAAACAACTACTGCTCCTTTTAACTGCTCCTGCTTACTTCTCCTGCTACTGATATTGCTTACTGCTACTGCTACGTGTCGCCAAACATACCCTTAAAGAAGTGGCTGATTTGTAGAACCGTAGAGGGTGGGGGGGGGGGGTGAATACGGTTTTCTTGACTTCTTTGAAGTTTACAAAACTTCACGTCTCGAAGTAACCGAGTGGTGTATTAATCTACTTTGCAATGAGAACAATAAGTAGATAGAAAGAAAGAGAGAAGGAGAGACACCACGATATATAGTGTTTCGGGAAGGGGGTTTAGTCATTCTGTACGTCTAGTTGCCAATCCACGACACCTATACTATTTCTAGTATAATCCTTATGGTGGACTACAAACCGTATTACAATTAACTCCACCGATATGCATAAAGATTGGCGCTCACAAAGAAGAGTTACTACCTACGGTATTCCGCCCTCGGAATCCACCCCTAAGAACCTGTGATTCGACTTAACCTATAACCACAAAGAACTTCCTCTTGGAAGCTTACCAAACTAGATCCCCAATGATCTAAGCTTGATCCTTCAGATACAAGACTTCATTTACAACTCGATTGAATGAAAGATAGCTAGTTGAACCAAGTCCTAACCTAACCTAGAGACTCGATTCTAATAGAAATGATATGAGAAAGAAGACCCTCGACTAATAACACACAAATGTGGATTAGGTACTTGTGTGTCTCTCTTGCGGAGATGTGTTCTTCAATAGAATGATAGAAGAGAAGATTAAGAACACAAGAGGTGTTAGACTTAGAGGATTAGAGAAGAGAAAAGAGAGGAAAGAATGTTTGCAAGAGGTGAGGAATACAAAGGCCAATAGTGGGTATTTATAGGCCAAGAGTCCCAAATTGTTGAAAACAATTCGTGTCTGGCGCGCTGCCCACGCGTCAGTGCGTGGCCAGCGCGCTAGATTCCCGAGATTGTTTTCTTCAGAACATTGGCGTTTTAAATATCTGTACTTGTTAAACCCCCAATTGTACTTCACGCTATGACCTTTCAATCATTCTTATACTCAAGGTCAACCAACTCAAATAACCATTTGATAAAAGCGTTTGTGAAGTATCTAAAAGACTTTTGTTTGTCTGATATCGAAAAGAGAGAAAAGAACTATCGGACAAGGGCATTTTGGGTATTCCTCTAATGTAACTAGCTTAGTTAGAATCCAACTAAGGTTTGAGAGTCTAGTTAGGGTACAAGGGAATATTCCAAGAATATTTTTAACTTGAAGAGAAAAGGTGGATGTTATGGAGGGAAGATTTGAAATTTGAATTTCAAATGTTTAAGCACATGTGAGAATTAAAGGTGTAGATAAAAATGAGGTGATGTTGATGTGATGGAAGGGAGCCTCTTGATCATATTCAAAATGAAAAGTAGAGATGAGATGGTGAAGGGTAAGTTAGATAGGTGAAGTGGCATGATCAAGGCTTGATAGAGAAGTGTGTTTGTTTGTAATTTGAATTTCAATCCAAGGAAGGAGGCAGAGTGAGGTAAGTTGGATTGATGAAGTGGTATGATCAAGGGCTAAGATGAAGGAGAGTGTGTGTGTGTGTGAAATTCAAATTGGTTTGCGAAGAAGGAGATGAATAGGAGATATGTGGTGGAGAATGTTTTGATGTGACGTGGATGAGTCTATGTTAGAATGTTGGGGGACAAAAAGTAACACAAGGTATAATGGTGTAAGAGAATGTGAGTTGTCCCATGTAAAAATAAGATGGAGAATGTTTAAGTGAGGAGGGTTTGATCATAAGAAGGTTTAAGAAGAAGATGTATGAAAATGATGGTGGTTAGAGAGAAATCAAAGGATTGATTTGGGTTTATAATCACATTGCCAATTAAGAGAGAAAAGACAGGGCATGTGTGATTATGAGATGGTTTGAGAAAGGAGTGTTTAGACTGTGTGGAAGATATAACCATTTTTTGGGTAAGAAGGGTAAACAAATGATTAAGAAGGATGTGTTGTAGGAAGTATGGTACGAAAGTATTGTATGGAGAAGTGTGAGAGTTTGTAAGACATCTTGTACATGTGAGGAATACATGTGTGAGTTTGTAAATCATTTATAGGTAATGAGGTGAGAAAACTCCAAGCATGATTAACCTCCAAATACCACAAACTCAGTTAGTTACTTGGACTTAATCCATGATAATCAACAATGAATTTGATCACTAATCATCTTGATGCAAACAAGCTAAGTGCTTTGCATCTTAAGTAAATCATATCCCATAACGGGAAAGGATGCGTTTACGCAAAGTGACATTTGACTTAGTTTGACCAACAAGGGAGTACAACCCGTTACGTGATTAGGAACAACGTAAATCCGGATTAAGGTCAAATGAATACTTTTGTTTGATGGTATGTTGAAAGCATGTTCATACTAGGTTTAGAAAGAGGTTTCGGCCTTGGCTAGAGGCGTTTTATAAAAGATTTGAGTTGGCGTTTTGTTGAAAAATGGGAGGATTCGTTTGTGCTCCTATCTAAGTCTAAACCTTATTTGGAGTGTTCCCAAATGCTCAAATATCATATACATACCTTTATTGAAGTTTCCACATGTGTCAGGTAAGAGGAAAGCCGATAAAACTAAATCTGTAAAAAGGGATACCGTGAGTGACGCGCTGGCCACGTGCTGACGTGTGCCCAGCGCGCCAGAATCACAAAATCCGTTTTTACAGATTTGGCTACCATTTGTTATTTTATATTTTGCGAACGTTTATTTGTCATCGTTAAAACATAAAGGATATTCTAGTCAATGTTGCACCAACATGATTGTTGTGCCTTTGATGAGTAACACTGCATGTGTTGACTATAAGAGGTTTTGATGAATATGACTAGATGCGGTTGAAGTCATGAACGTATCTAACTTGGCCAGACAACCTATTAGGTCTGCAGCCATGACAGATTTGTATTTTTCATGACTTTAATCTTTAATTTCAGCCAAACGATCTTTCGGAACCCATGGCCGATATTTACTGTCAATTAATGCCATGCTGATGGGAGGTTTTGTATGATGCTTGCAACGAGAGGTATGACCTCCATTGTTATCATGTATTGATTTTTTTGGGCTCACATATGTCCATCGTTATAAAACACAATGAGTATTCACATGGGACAAGCATTATGGTCCGATTGTTTTGCTAAACTGTTACCGCTTTAGGTCAGAAAATGTATGCACCTGGTATGGAGACTAGGCTATGATGAATACATGCAAGATTGACTAAAGTTGCGAGCGTCCGTGTCTTGGGTAGGCAAATCGTTAGGTTTGTAGTCACTTTTTTCGACTGTTAAGCTTTACTCTGAGCCTCAAACTTGTTGTGAATTAAATCTGATGACATTTGGTTAATTGTTATCGCCGGACCGGGTTAGGAGTAACCCGTCAGGTGTTTTACGGATCGGATTTTAAGCAAATATCAAAAATGCGAATGACGGCCGAGATAATGCTCCGGCGTATCACTTCTTTAACACGTAAATGATCTTTACATTGCGATATGAGTTATGGCACTATCGCGCGTGCCTGGTAAGCAAAAAAACAGGCTTATAACCAGGCACACGTGATAGTGGCAAAACCCTTATCGTAACATCAGATCTTATTGATTCCTTGCTGATATTTACTGTCAATGAATATGGTGCCGATAGCCGGTTTTGTATGATGGTTGCGAAGAAAGGTATGATTTCTAGTGTTATTATGTATTAACTTTTTTAACTCACGCGTATGGCTCAACTGTTTTGCTAACTTGCGGCCATTTTAGGTGGTGGTTGTGGCCAAGGTACTGTTTAACTCTCACAAATTATCGTAGTGGATTGGGAAGTGATATTAGAGACGAAAGATGTGATGTGTTTTCTTGATGAATTGTTGCATCCATGCTATATTCCTATTCGGTATGTCTAACAAAGAAGACTGTGACAAACATTATTACGAGCCTTTTAATTTTAGCTTCAAATAAGAGGTGTTTCTGTGTTAGTTGGCTTAATCGGAACACGAATTATGACCCAATTATTTGCGTAGGGTGTTCCCCCTTTATGTTATTTCTGGTTATCTGCGTTGAGTTGTTAAAGATTTTGTATATATTGTTTATTGCATTGTGTTTGGTTACCATTGTTTACATGAGATGTCCAAGCAATTGCATATTACCTTGATGAGGCTATGAGGAATATGAGCAGTTTTGATTGAAGCTGTGAAAGTCTGTAACTTGGCTACGGATGCCGTTTGCTACATTCTGTTTTCTTACCATTGTTTACATGCGATGTCTTTGCAATTGCATGCTACCTTGATAAAGCTATGATGAATATGATCAGTTTTGATTGAAGCCATGAAAGTCTGTAACTTGGCTAGGCGACCTACTAGGTATGCAGCCATGGTGGACTTACACTTTTTCAGAACCTTAAGCTCTTATCTGAGCCAAATGATCCCTCGAGACTCGTGCTCGATATTTGCTGTTAATATATATCATATCGATGAGAAGTTATGTATGATGCTTGCAAGGAGAGGTATGGTTATGGAAAGACTTAGGTAATTTTTTTGCCTAACCTTAATCGTGGCCGAACTTCTCCTTGCAGGCATCGATATTTCCTGCCCCTTTACGATATACAAAGCAAGCCAATGATGATAGTTGAACTCAATTGAATGTATCAGTCACATGTTTTGCTTATACATGTGTCTTGGAAAGGCAAAATGACTTTAATTAGAATTGCAGCCATGGCAGGTTTGTTATGGCAGATATTCTATTTTCGAATTTGAGCCTTATATCTATTTGAAAAAAACTTTTATGTTTTCTCTATACGTTCATTTAGCTAATACCATAAATAGTCAGTTTTCATCCTCTAGTATAACAACTCATAACAAATATGTATCGAGAATGTCATATGTGTTCTATCACATTCAATCCCACAAAAGGCCTTGATCATCGGTAGAATGCATTTTAACAAAGAACGATGTGGTATCGAGAGAATGTCGTGACAAGTAATTCGGTGCGAATTATTTTCTCGCCGCAACCTCTTCGGTTTCTCATCGTTCTTTATGGACGGCCATCCTATTACTGATTAACGCCCTTATGGAATTAGAACTGAAAAGGCACAAACTGGAAGAGTTAACATGTTAACTATAAGAAGCTATGATGAATTTATCTGTTCATGTAGTAATTTTACAAACCCATTTTTAGTTTATTATAGACCCATATCTTGGCGGGACAACACGGATTCATGATCGCTTATGGATATTCTACCAATAATGAAATTTGAGTAGCACTTATTTTCACTAAAGGAACCAACCTATGTCATTTAATTGGGCACAAACTAAATTTTTGCATACTACACGCTGTAATTCTTTTATAATAATTATGCCAAACAATATATATATGAAAAGGTTTATAATTTTTTTTGTAACTCTTAAGGCGTACACCCCGCTGCAAAGCGTGGGTGTTACAACTCGTTAGTAGACAAAAGAAACTTTCCATGGATTTAGTGGATTTGTAACCTATGTGATGTTCTTTCAATACATTTGTAACTTCTTAGCCCCTTGCTAGGACATGGCCGTTTAAAAAAACAACATAGCACTAAATGTTATTCGTCCCTTTTAAATGAAAATCATTAGGTTGCCCTAAATCAAGAAATCGACATAAGTGGAAGTAAAATATGACCATAATAAGTGAAAATGGACCATGGTTAATTCGTTTCGTTCCAATAATATTAAACGTATGAACACCTAACTATAGGCTTAAAAATGATGAAATAACAACGGTGCCATTTGAGTGAAGCTTTATAACGTGCCTATTGTAGCTTTTTCTAAAATTAGGCTTAGTTTGATTACTACTAAGTTGGGTCGACCTATTATGCTCGATGCTTACAAGAGTAATATGTGTCTTAACTCATGGGGTCGAAACACCTATGTTAGGGCTCATATTGAGGTGTCATCAGAAACTGCTCTTATGGACTCCTTAGTAGTGGCTATTCCATTTCAAAATGGGTCTAGACACACAATGAAAATGATTGATATTAAATATGAGTGGCAACCCCCTCGTTATGATACGTGTAAAATCTTTGATCACAATGATGATCAATGTGCTAAAAAGGTTAAGGTTGTTGTTCCAAATCAGGTTTCGAATGATGGGTTTGTGGAGGTTACTTGTAAGCATGGGAACGGAAAAAATAGTAAATCTAAGCACATTGATGGTGTTCGGTTGACTAAGCCTAAACTAAACTATTACTATCGTCCTGTTAGCAAACCGGTTAATGTGAATGGTGAGGCTTCTACATCGCAACCTAATGTTAATAAGGAACCAACCTGCTCCGAAGCCTAATAATAAGGGTAAAGACGTGTCAGATTTACAAGAAATCAATGTCGTCTTGTTACATAATTCATTTGATGCTCTTATGGAGAAAGTTTGATTTTTTAAGGTGAATAATGAAACATGGAAGACTAGTAACGATGTTGGGAATAATGGATGATAGTGATAGTGATAGCGAGGAAGTCAAAAATGTTTTTGTGGAAGATAATGGAAAACACATGGATAGCTTGGTTGATGATGTACGGAAGAATGTGGAGGCTCCTCCCAACAAGACTCTCTCGGGTAGGAAAGCGAACTCTTCAAAAGTATTCGTAGTCTTCTCTCCTGAAACGAAGGTTTACAACTTTGATAGGGATGATATGATTTTTGATGACATGGGACAGGCGGCCGAGGAAGTGGAGCATAAAAAAGCCTATAGCATAGAGGTAGTTGTATCATGAGATTGACATGTCAATCTTATGTTGTTTTGGTTAAGCACAAATGGTGCGTTCTTATTTTACCTGATAACGGGATGTGATGTAAGACATCACCTACATTCTTTGTAGTCATTGTTTTTTTAATGTAATATATTTTACCAGAGAAACCTTAAAAAAATATGAACATAATACGATATTTAAGAATCCAAAAGTTAAATCATGTTCAACATAAAGTTAGTACTACATCTGTCCCAAAATTATTGTCCACTATTTCATTTTGGGTTGTCCTAAAATAATTATAGGGAATCCAGTTTGAGTTTATCATATTACTCTCACTTGAGGTTATTATTACAAACATTAAAGAAGTTTTAAATTAATTAGCTAAGGGAAAACTATCATTTTGTTAAATAGTAAAAAAAAATAGTAATAAATGCACTTTTTTAAAACTATGTATTTTTTGTATGTGAACAATAGTTATAAGACGAAGAGAGTACAACTATATATGCAGCGAAGTAACATATGTCCCAATGAGAAAAGTTCTATGTAGAACACTATCTAATTAAAGAATAATCAATTTCATCTTAACCCTCCATTTTATTTTCATCCAATGGTTTAGATTAATTCTTATTTTAATTTAATTAAAAAACTCATTTTCATCCTATTTTTTTAAAATTAAATATCTCACAAATTTTTTTTCGTTACGTAAATTTAATTATACCATCGCGAAGAGAATTAAATTATTTTTTTAAATTTCCGCACAGAAAAAATCACACGTGATTTGAAAAATCACATGTGATTTTTTACATTAAAAATCACACGTAAATTTGTAAATTCACATGTGATTTATGAATTTATGAAATCACACGTGATTTATTACTTTAAAAATCATAAGTGAATTTGTAAAATTACATGCGATTTATGAAATAGCACATGATTTTTAAAAACAACAAATCACAAGTGATTTTACAAATCACGTGTAATTTTTTTTGGCGAAAATTTTAACACTAAAAAGTCATCAAAAGTATATGAAATCGATTTTTTTAGTTACGTCTGAAAAAATCACATGTGATTTTTTCAGACGTGACTGAAAAAAAAAATTTGAAGAAAAGTTCGTCGATAGTATATAAAATCGCCCCTCTATAAAAAGATGATTTAATTTCGTCGCGATGGTGTATTTTTTGTCGTTTGACGATTTACCGTTTGCAAAATATTTTATTTTTTAAAAAGAGATGAAAAGTAGAGTTTTTTAATTATTTATTTTATTTGATGAAAAATAGATGGCTATAATGTGTTCTTTTGTATATTTTTTATCGTGATGTTACCTCATGTCTCAATAACTTAACTCAACTTGCAATGTCATAAAGTAGACTTTTGTCATTTAATGACTTTTATATTACATGAAATCTTTTACTCGGTTTAGACATAAATACAGCTGCTCATTTCTTATCACAAACTCCACTTCCTTTGAGCTTAAATCCACCACATAACTTTTCGACATTATTATGGCCCCTTCATTTGATAACCCAACAACTTTTATCTCACGCGCCGCCTTCTCAACCACCGCTAAACGCCGGAAAGTCATGGAAAACCACCACCCGCAACTTTTACCTGGTCTACCTGATCATATAGCTTTGCTTTGTCTTAACCTTGTACCACCCTCAAAACTCTACTCCGTTTGTCGGTCATGGAGGCGCTTGATCTACACGCGCGATTTTCCATCTTTTCTTTCTATCTACACTCTATCATCTGATCAAAATTCAACACTCCAACTGTCTTCTTTTGACCCAATATCTTCTACATGGAGTGTTGTCACTCCAACACCACCTGATCTCCAGCGCGTGTGCCTCCGTCACCCGTCATTCATTGCCAGAAACTTACCAGTTCAGTCAGCTTCAGTCGCCGGAAAACTTGTTTTACTCGCCGGAAGTTCTAGCGACTTAACCCCCGCCATTTCAAAGCCTCTAATCTTCAACCCAGTTACTAAATCTTGGTCCTCAGGCCCTGAAATGAAAAACCCACGAAGGTGGTGCGTCGCCGGATCCTCACGCGCCGCCGTGGTATGCGCGAGTGGGATTGGCTCACACTACTCCCAGACCGTTGCAAGGTCTGTTGACAAATGGGTATTGCCTGAAACGAATCTTTATGACCAAAAAAGTGAAAATACAAACGGGGTTTGGATAAAAATGAAATCCTTAAAAGATGTGAAGTTTAGCAGGGAAGCCATTGATGCAGTTGGAGTCAACGGGAAGCTTTATATGGTCAACGCGAAAGAAGGGGCTGTTTATGATGTGAATATGGATACATGGACAGATATGCCGGCTGAGATGCTGGCTGGTTGGAGAGGTCCGGTGGCTGCCATGGATGAGAAGGTGATATTTATGGTGGATGAGCTAAAAGGTGTGTTGAGAAAATTTGATGATGTGATGAAAGTGTGGGTTGATGTTTTGGAAGACGAGAGGTTAATAAAAGCTGAACATATTGCTGCTGCCGGTGGTAGAGTGTGTGTTGTGCGCGATGGTGGTGGTGGGATATTAGTGGTGGATGTATCGGTGTCAATGCCGCGGGTGTGGATTGTGGATACACCCGCGGGAAATCAAGTGTTGAGAGTTCATATTTTGCCTAGAATGTGTCTGGCTCAGTTTGAGTCTGAGTTGTAATTAACCAGGATATAAAACAAGCACTCATTTAGGTATAAGATTATTCATTGATTTCATTCATCAGTCAGTTTGTAGCAAGGTTTTTAGTTGTGATTTGAAAGTAGATTTGCATGTTTCTTGATATCATGTATACTGTAATATATTGAAATGAATATACATCATAAATTTGATATTGGTTTAGTTTTATCTTTGTTCATGATGTTTGAAGTTGAGATTCCTTAACCCATTTTCCATAGATTTCAAACTACATATTTTTTTATATCTGGAAAATGAATGACACAAAAACACTCTAACCATGCAATATATATATACGCATATGTAATATAGATACATCTTGTTATTGATCGAAGGCACAAAAATCTAATACAAATTGTTTTGAAGTTAAGATATTCGAGAACACACGCTTTTTGAGGAATAATGCTAATGAATAATGACAGATTTTTTTTTCTTTAAATTTGAATATTTTTTGAAATGCATGTCGGAGATGATTGAAATTTCATTTGTTTCATTTGTTGTCGAGTATCTTGCTAATTCATCACATCATTTTAGGAATTCGAATTTTCATTACTCATGGAATCAAAATGGCCCAGTAATCTCTGATTAGCTCATTCAATACTTCATATATATTGATACAAGAATTTACACAATTATATGTAGCTTGTTCTATTAACAAGATCCGTTTTGACAAGTACGGAGCAGATGGTATGCCAACTAGAGCAAAACAAGAGGAATATTGATTTACATTCTCTTTTGTGGAGTGGAAATTGAAACATTGGTACATCTGATCCCGCAAAATATGGTTTAAAATTTGCTATCAGTGAGGATTTTGTTTGGCTCAAAATACCAATCACAATGCATGCTGTAATGATAAATATTAACCGCAAACAATGTTAAAGAACGAAAAAAGTAGTTTATAGATATAAAAAGGATTCAAAATCGCTAGAAGGAGGGCTTGAACCTCCGACCTTGTGGTTAACAGCCACACGCTCTAACCAACTGAGCTATTCCAGCTTTTGTTTCTCGCTTTATTTTTCGGAAAGATAAACTCAGATTTTATTTAATCAAACAAACATTATGAGTGACAAAAAGAAAATGGTAAATGCTATATAATACCAACGTACTTTTCAAAATTTACCGTAATAAACAACTTACTTTTTTATTATCGATACCACCAACTTCCATTCAAATTTTGTTTCAACTTGAATAAAACTTTTGTACTGTTAGTTATTATGTGACAACGTTATTCCATTTAGGTAACGATCGTTTGAGGAAGTTGCAAAAATCGTCCTTGTGGTTTTCATATATATTTTTTTCGAAATTTTTTTCTTTCGAAAAAAAAATATTTCGAAATTTTATACCGAAACTTCTTTTTTTCGAAATTTTTTTATGTTTCGAATTTTTTTCCGAAAATTTTCATACATTTTTTCGAAAATTTTATAAAAAAAATTCGAAAAAATTTGTATACACATACAAAAATTTCGAAAAAAAGAAGTTTCGAACAAAAATATAGGAAATTTTATATGTTTCGAATTTTTTTTCGAAAATTTTCACACATTTTTTAGAAATTTTTTATATACATTTTTATATAAAAAATTCAAAATTTTTTTTATACACATAAAATTTTTTCGAAATAAAAGAAGTTTCGAAAAAAAAATTCGAAAGTTTTTTATGTTTCGAATTTTTTATCGAAAATTTTCACACATTTTTTCTAAAATTTTTATATAAAAAATTCGAAAATTTTTTTACACATAAAATTTTTTCGAAAAAAAAGAAGTTTCGAAAAAGGTTTTGAAATTTTTTTATGTTTCGAATTCTTTTTCGAAAATTTTCACACATTTTTTTGAAATTTTTTATATATATTTTTATAAAAAAAATTCGATTTTTTTATACACATTCAAAGAGGAAGAATATAAGGACTAACGATGCAAGCGATAGTTAGCTAAATGGACGAACGTTGCCACATAATAACTAACGGTACAAACGTTTTGTTCAAGTTGAAACAAAATTTGAATGTAAGTTGGTGGTATCGATAATAAAAAAATAAGTTGTTCATTACGGTAAATTTTGAAAAGTACGTTGGTATTCTATAGCCTTTACCCAAAAGAAAACTTTCAAATTGCAAATTATTTCCATAAAGTTATCGATTTTTGTAAAATAGCTCGTGATAGAAACTTATTTTCAATTGTATCTCTCTATCTTACGTGGTAGTGCAAAAATGCTCACGGACCGCTTTCTCTAACAAAGCTCCCGTTATGTACCTCACGAGTCTTGCATGTGAGGACATTTCCGTCGTTTTCTTCTTCCCGCCAACTATCCCACACCGGCAAAATTGTCTTCCCGGTGAAGACTGTATTTTCAAGGACTAAATTTTCAACGTCTTGTTCCTTAAATTCATACCGTTTTATCTTTATCGAGATCCTTCCAAATTCATGTATCGTCTATTTAAACCCATATCCTAACCACAAAGTTGCTAATTCCTAACAAACCTTAAAGAATTATATCTCTATCATTCTCATACTCCTATCACACAATGACAAACCTTCTTCCTCGTCTTAAAGAACTAGAAACCGTTACGAAATACACAATGATTGATGATTAAGTGCTCGTGTTGATAGATAAGGAAATAAATAAGGAATTGAAATTTGAGGAGAAATTTAGAAACCTCTATTCATAGATGGTAGACACTGTCAAAAACAAGGCATAGTACATTGAGGAGCTAAAAAGGTATCCACGGCTACGGGCTAACGTAGAGTCTGTGGAAACTGCTCGTATGTTGAAGCATGCGCAAAAGAGGGATACGGAGAAGGTAATTCGTCTCCAAATTATGATGGATCAACCCCATCTTGGTGTGCGTGAGATGATCTTCTTTGTGCAAAAGTTAAAGGACGGGATGCTAGGTTAGGGTTTAGGTACAAAGGGTTTTGTTGTGTGTCGGTTGTGTTGTGGTTTTTGATCATGTTTTTAGTTCAAGTATGTTGATGTTTTGTGTATGTAATGTTGATATTTTGTGTTTTGTAATGTTAATTTTCATCTTTATTAATATAATGATTTAATCATTTCTTTATGATTTGTTCATTTCGGTATGAATATGATCTTCGTGTTTTGTTGATCTTTGTGTTTTGCGTAGACCATATGGTCTCGATCTTTGCGTTTTGTTGATCTTTGTGTTTTGCATAGTTTCTCCATAAACGGCCACACCAAGAGACAAAGGAGTACCATCTACTAACTTAATATCCTATAAAGCTTCATCACCCATTTCGCTCAAGTTTGCAGCTAAAATTCTAGCACCACAGGCAACAGACTCGTCAAGGTTCATCCATTGGCTGGGTGATTTTACATTGTTGATCTTTGTGTTTTGTTGATCTTTGTTTTTTTACATATGTTCTCTGTTTTATCCTTGATCTTTAGTGTTGATGAAGGGGTGTTTAGAAAGTGATGTTGTTGATATTTGCTAGTCAATCTAAATGTATATGATTGCACAAAATTATCCAGGTTGCTTATGATTTGTTCTTTTTGGTAACAATATAATCTAACTGATGTTGTTGATATTTGTGTTTTGGTTTAAAAGGGTGTTTGGAAAGTAGTTTATGGGATTAGTGGTTATATGGATTAGTATGTATGGATAACTTTGTTGTTTCTTGTTGATAATGGTTTAAATTCTATGATTGCTATGATGCATAATCAGGTGAAATTAACATCTGATTGTACCCGGAGAACATTGTTAAAGCACCAACTCATTTGAATACCATGTTTGACTTCTATAGATTGACATTTGCAAGTCAATCTAAACGGATACAATTGCACAAAATTGCCCATTTGGTAGGCTTTCATACCATTAGATCACAAAAATTATGCAAGCATTCATAGGCTATCACACAATAATTAGATCAAGTTTAGAAAAAAACAAATTGTCTTAATGCTCTACTACATAACCATATCAAAAGTATAAGTTATTTTGGAAGTAAAGATAAACTGTAAAACCTAAAAATCTCAACAAGTGTAAAATTACCAAAATACCCATAATACAAGAAAAATACATAAAAGCATGCATAAATTTCATTTTAATTCTAGAAATTATGAAAATACAACATATGACAATTATGAAATTTATGTAAGATTAAAATACCTTATATTGTATAAGAAAAATAATTAATACTTATGCATATATATATTAGCCGAAATTATTAATATTTATGTATTTATATAATACAAATTTAATAAAATCAATTAGGATAATTAAAAAATAAATTAGGCAAAGTTAAAATTCTGATTTAGTTTGTTTAAAAGGCCCATAAACTCGGCCAAGATACCTAGTATATTTCTTTTATACATTTCATTTGTTAAACCCTAAAAACAATAATACCGAAACCCTAAAAATACAAAAGAGGCGGCACAAGAATTTTTCAAGGGCAAGGACCATTTTTCTAAGGTTGTATATATCATATGTAACTCAGATAAATTGTTGGAAAAATTTAGAAGGGATTCGAAAAATTATTTGGGGATTATCTTTGTTTGCCGAGCTCATCAACACTATGATATGAATCATCTTTCCATTCAACATCTATGCCTTGATCCACATCTTCATCACTAAACCAAGTAGGTACATCCCCTGACTTTCCACTAATGCTAGCACTATAATCTGTGGCATAATACAAAACCTCTTCCAGCTCTTGTTCAAAATTAAGATCATCTATCCCCACATTAAAATCAATGACATCAAATTCGATATCATCGAAAGATACATCATCAAAATCGACATCATCAAAAGAGACATCATCAAAAACAACATCATTAAAATTGACATCATTTAAAACGTCTTGTTCATCCTAACTTGAATTATCCAACCCAAACTCATGGTCAATCTCTACCAAGATTTTTCTGTACTCAAACTCATCACTCAACCTTCTAGTCTTATCTTCAAGCATTTTTTTATTGTAGACCATGTTAGTGGTAACCCATTGTTAGAATCACATACACGAAAATTAGTAGCAACAATAGTCACATATTTCCTAACATGGTTGGTCTGATGAAATGTTACCAATGGTATTTTACCACTATTTCCACTATCAGCATCTAACTCCTTTCTAACAACATCATTGACATCATGATCCACAATTTCTTCTATCAACACAGCTTTACCCTTACTTGTGACTTGCTCCATCAGGTGCTTCTCTATCAATGAAACACGGGTTTAATATGCACCTCTACTTCCCTAAATCTAGGAACATACTCCAACAATCTGACCACATCTTCTTTAGACATTAGTGATAGCAAACCTTTATCCAAATGCTAACCCAAGTATCCTAAAATGCGTGAACAAAAGAATACCTTCTATCTAACCTAAATCCTTAAACATTTCTTTCTGTGTGTACATACCAAACATGTCACGGTGAACTAAGTCAAACCAATCTATAGTTTCAAAACGATATTTTCTTTCTGATGGTGAGGTAAATTCACCTTTGTGATGGATTTGCAAAGTAAACAAGTATTCATTCGAATATGTGCACCACAAAAAACATAAACAGGTTTTTATTTGCATGATCTTAACTACACAATGTACAAAACAATCAAAAGTATTCAAACAAAACTAATCTTACCATAAAGGAGACCTAAATCTGGGATGAGGGATCTGTGAGCACGATTTTGCCAAAACTTAACCATTCTTAAGATCTTGTTGATTCTCCTTGTGATATTCAAGTTCAAGAAAGAAAATGAAACGATCATATATAAAACATTTAGAACAAGTGTGTTTATCCGGTTTGGTAATAATGTAAATTGCAAATTTACCTTTGGGAAGACAATTTTGCCAGGTGTGGTGTGAGATAGTTGGCGGGAAGAAGAAAATGACGAAAATGCCCTCACGTGCAGAGCACGTGAGGTACATAACGGGAGCTTCGTTAAAGAAAACAGTTCGTGAGCGTTTTGGCACTGCCACGTAGGATAGAGGGATACAATTGAAAATAAGTTTCTATCGCATGCGATTTTGAAAAAATGACAACTTTAAGTACATAATTTGCAATTTACCCTTTAATTTAAAAAAAGTCAAAAGAATAAAATGCTAGAAGGAGGGCTTGAACCTCCGACCTTATCGTTAACAGCCACACGCTCTAACCAACTGAGCTATTCCAGCTTCTTGTCTGAATTTTCAAGACTTACACATAAAGATCAGTGCTTAACAAGAAAGCGTTTAGCAACATACAACAATTTTGTTACTTAAAAGGCCAAGCTTTATTCATAAAACATTACATCATAGGCTCATAGCATATAGATCTGACCTTATTCATTTATTCTTATACACACAAACAAACTAGGGAAAACACTAACTCATCATGTTATTTGCATTCTAAGACGACTGGCTGCTGATGAGTTATACGCGTTTGTGTTTTCCCTCAGAACTTGGCTAAGCGACACATTATACGCGTTTGTGATCACTTCAAGTGGCATTGCTCTGAACACTGATGTGTACCCTGCGACCGGGCTTTTCATTGGAGACTTGTTGGTCTTGAATGCTACCCACTCGAACCCATTTTGACCAGCTTTAGCTGTTGTTGCAAACAACTATGGTACTACAACAATGTCACCTCGGCTTACTTGCTCGTCCATCACGGCTTG
This sequence comes from Tanacetum coccineum, assembly GCA_026074375.1. Classification (NCBI taxonomy): domain Eukaryota; kingdom Viridiplantae; phylum Streptophyta; class Magnoliopsida; order Asterales; family Asteraceae; genus Tanacetum; species Tanacetum coccineum. The sequence goes on along the minus strand of BQNB010047212.1, from coordinate 11,814 downwards.
ACCATTGTTTGACACAACCTGGACCTGTGCCTCACCACTTAGTACGTATATGATGGTGTGGCTGTTTATTAACAAGTGTGGCGAGAGTAGCGCATTCTGTAGATATGAAAAAATATATCAGGTTAAAGGTGGCTTTTTGTTAACTAAAATATGCATTTGTTACATTTATCATAAAAATATAAATATGGGACGGAGGAAGTTTAAAGATGTCCTTTCTCGGCACTGCGGTCTAAGGAAGAAAGAATTGGCAGTTTGTGTTCATTGACCATGTTAAGTTATCCGGCTTGTCGAGAAAAGATATCGGCCTCTCTCTGGCTATCCAAATTGTACAAGATTCTTAGGTCAGCTAACACATTTTTTGTCCTTCAAGTACGCATGTAGAGGATCCCCATTTTTTCTTACCTTGTTTTTGTGGTGGTGGTTGTATTTCTTCTTCAGCGGTGACAAATTACATTAGTTCCTTTACTTTAACAATGATCCCATTAGCACTACACTCTTGCATGGTCCTCACGATCCGTGGCTCGATGTTAAACGCCTCTGCTAGTAATTCAGTGTTGAAGCCCGCAAAGATGTTGTCAAAGTTGAATCTACTCTCATCCAAAGGCCTTTCTTGGCGGGCTTGAACGTGGTGGTTAGAAAATCCTCCTGCGAGTAAAAATGACTACCAAAAAAAGGAAAAGCACTTGTGTTAAATTAGCCATTTAACAAATACTATCAGATTATTAAACAAATTTACAAACATACAACAGGTTGCATGTCCCGTTAGTTCGAGGGGTTGTTAATGTCATTAAGAACAATAGAAACAGCTTGTTGGTTCTTGTCGTTGTACACCCAGTGGACGGCGCTGGAATGGCGATTATGTCACCTCGTACAAAACGGTGTACTCTTTGGTGAGAGTCTTTTGTTTCTTGTTGTTCCTGTTGTTGTAATCTGGTGTCGAATGTCTCTGGACATCCCGGGAAGTCTACTCTTATGATCCCTTCACCTGTAAACACAATCACCCAGATTTTGTTACTTAATTAGACCGTCTAACAATCTAATATTTGGTGTAGAGTACTATGGTATATAATCTTGATGTTGATGTCATTCGATAAACCTAAATTTTTAAAGAAGTTTCATATTTTAAGAAAACATGATCACGTATCAACATGCATGTTGCAAGTTTATACCGTTTCATGCAAAAAAACATGCATGCATGTACCTTCTAGAATGAAGATTAGACGAGGGAACAGATGATAGTTAGGAAGTGTGAGTGAATTGGGTTGCATCGTTATCTTCGAAGGAACAACACCAACACACTTAAACTGATGATCATTTACATCCCATGTTTCAATCGAGCCACCTTCAAAGTCAAACCGTAGATCAGACTTGGTGGCATTGAGTCGTTGAAGGTTACAAAGCTCCCGACGGCTACCACCAAGGCGGGGTGACCGTGTGGTCGCCATAACGGTGGTGCTAAGGAGACAAAAGAAGAACCATAAAAGGACCATTTTAGCAAACATGGTTTGCTGGTTGATGGTGGTTTGAATTTATGAGTGATGATATGGTTAATTTGGTGGTGCATGGGATTGGTATTTATATGCTGATGGGGTGATGGTGGAATCCACGTGGCTGTGCATGGTATGATGTGAGTATACACTTGGCAAAAGTGGTCTGAAATTTGTGTACTTTCATAAAGTTCTACCATGACACTACTGCTATATATGTATCACTTCGTATTTTATTAAGCATGAGTTACAAACTTATAATAAACTGAACACGAATATAGTGATTGTAAAGCGCATATTTTGGATTAAGATGCTCGAGCATATGAAGTTTTAAAATACCCATAGTTTGTATCCGCTTTCTCTGTCTCTGTCTCTTTATAAACATGCATGCTTTCTTACTTGTAACAAAAATTGCCGCAAAACCATCAAATTTTATAAGTTACAACTAATATCATAGATACACAATTCTTCTTTGTTTAAGCTCCATTTGTTTCTATATTTATTCGCTAAATATGAAGCACCGTTTTTTGCGTATACTATTTGCCATATATGTCAATGAGATGAATTTAATTGATTGGGTAAACTGCAAATTACGTCCCTAATGTTTCCGAAACTGCAAAAAAACCACCAAAAACAATCTTGTTTCAATTTTGTTCCTAAAGCTGACGTGACGATGAAAAAAAGCCCATAAAGCCAAACGAGCGTCATTTCTCCCGTTAAGTGGCCTCACGTGGTCTACACGTGAGGGTATTAGCGTCTTTTAATATTTCCCGCCGATTTTACACCACACCTTGCAAATTTGTCTTCCCAATGAAGACTTTATTTTAAGGACTAAATTTGCAACGTCTACAAGTTTCGTCCTTCTTCATACCGATTCATTTACCTATAAATCGTTCCAAATTACACATAGATCTAGTATTTAACCCTATCCCAAAACAAAAACTCTCTCATTCATAAAAAACCCTTAAAAAAATTAACACTCCATGCTTCTCATTTTCATCAATGGCAAACCTTCTTCCTCGTCTTCAAGAACTAGCAACTGCTACAAAATCGACTATGATGGCTGATCAAGTGCTCGTGTTAATGGAGAGGGAAATAGATAAGAAAATGAAATTTGAGGAGAAATTTAGAGAGCTTTGTTTGGAGATGGCCGATACTGTGATAGACATGGCAAAGTTCATTGAGGAGCTGGAAAGGTTCCACAGTTAACGTAGAGATTGTGGAAACTGATCGTGTGTTTGAAGCGTGTGCAATAGAATGATATGGAGAAGGTAACTCGTATCCAAATTATGATGAATCAATCCCATCTTGGTGTGTGTGAGAAGCTCCTCTTTGTTGAGAAGTTGAAGGACGAGTTACTAGGTTGTGGTTTTGGTGCACGAGGTTGTGTCGTGTGGCTTTTGGGTTGTGGTTTTTTATCTTCTTTTTTGTGCAAGTATGTTGTTTTCATGTTGAAGAGTATGTTTTGAAAGGTTTATGTTTATGAGTATAATGGTATAATCGCTTGCTTATGATTATTTTTTTTATAGTATAAATATGATCTCACTGATGTTGTTGATCTTTGTATTTTGCTTAGACCATATGTTCTTCATATAGTTGCTGTTTGATTCTTGATCTTTCGTGTTGATTAAGGGTGTTTGTAAAGTGGTTTATGGGAGTAGTAAGTATGTTTAACTTTGTTGTTTCATGCGGATAATAATTTAAATTCTGTGATTACTACTGCATAAGTAGGTGAAATTAGCATCCGATTATACTCAAAGAACAATGTTAAATCACTAAATCATATAAATATCATGCTTGACTTCTAAATTTTTACTTTTGCATGTCAATATAAATGAATACAATTACCCAAAAATTCCTAATTGGTAGGATTCCAAACCATTAGATCACAAAGTTATACAAGCATTCCTAAACTATTACACAACTAATAGATCAAGTACAGAAAACCACATACTATTTTACTCTTCTACTACATAACAATAGCAAAAGTATATCAGTTTAGGCAAGTAAACATAAAAGCAGTCATTGAGCATCCATCTTCATTTTCCTTGTCAACCATCACTCTTCTCTTCTTGATTTATCTAGTTTGGTATTCCAACATTTCTTTTGCAACCACTTCATCTAGAATCACATCCCTATCATCAGCTGAGAAAACTCCCTCTTGTGCAACCATTACATCATACACTTCATTTGAAATCACATCCTCATCATCAACTGAGAAAAATCCCTTTTGTGCAACATTTGCATCATACACAACATCTGGAATCAGATCCTCATCATCAACTAAGAAAACTCCCTCTTGTGTAACAATTGCATCATACACAACATCTGGAATCACATCCCTATCATCAGCTAAGAAAAGTCCCTCTTGTGCAACCATTGCATCATACATTTCATCTGGAATCACATCCTCATCAGAAACTACTTGTTCACCATCATCGTAATCAAATGCCTCTTCTATAACCATTTCTTCAGCTACCACCTCAACTGGAACCACATCCCCTTCATCATCAATTGGTTGATCATAAATAGCAAATAAGTTAGTTACATCATGAGCTTTAATTACTTGATCAAGTTCATCCAATGCCTGATCAAGGTCAGCAAACATGTCACTAATCTCTTCAGGCTCTTTAGGTTCATCAACTAAATGGTATGGATCATCTTGCCACTTAACATCTATGCCTGAATCCACATCTTCATCACTAAACCAAGTCTCAAGCTCCCCTTCCTTTCTACTAATGCTAGCACCATAATCTATGTCATAATACAAAAGCTCTTCCATCCCCTGTTCAAAATCAACCTCATTTGGCCCATAATAAAAAAGCTCATCCATCCCCTGTTCAAAATCGACATCATCAAAATCGACCTCATTTGGAAACTCTAGGGAATCGTGACTTGAATTATCTAACCAAACACATGGTCAATCTCTTCCAAAGTTTTTTGAAGTCTAACTCATCACTCAACATTTTTTTCCTATTTGCAATCATTCTTTCTGCAGACCATGGTGGTGGGAACTCATTGTCTGAATCAAAGACACAAAAATCATTATCAACAACAATTCCATCATTCCCAACTTGGCTGGACTGAATCCACTCTAACAATGGTAATTTACCACCATTTTCATTCTCACCATCAAACTCCTTTCCAACAACATTATTGACATCATGATCCACAATTTCTTCTATCACCACACTCTTACCCTTACTCGTCATTCGCTCCATCGTGTGCCTCTCTACCAATGAAACACCAGTTTCAGTATACACCTCCACTTCCCTAAATCTGGGAACATACTCCAAAAATCTAATCACATATTCGTCAGACATTAACGGTAGCAAACCTTCATCCAATGACTCTCAGGTAACCTAAAATGCGTGAACAAAAGCCTACCATCTATGTCACCTAAATCCTTAAAATTCTAATATGTTTATTGAAAACATGTCAGAGTGAACTAAGTCAAACCAATCTATATTTACAAAATGATATATTCTTTCTACTGGTGAGGTAAATTCTCCATTGTGATGGATTTGCAAAGTAAACAAGTTTTCATTCGAATGTGTGCAACACATAAAACATCAACACGTTTTCATCTACATGATCTTAACTACAAAACGGACAAAACAATCTAAAATATTCAAACCAAAATAAGCTTACCATAAAAGAGACCTAAATCAGGGTTGGGGGTACTGTAGGCACGATTTTTCCAAAACTTAACCATTCTCATGATCTTGTTGATTTTCCTTGTGATATTAAAGTCCAGGGAAGAAAATGAAACACACATATATAAAACATTTGGAACACGGTGTGGAAACTATAAGGGGGAGGGAGGGGGAAGGGGGGGGTTGAATAGTTTATCGATTTAAAATTAATTGTTTCAAAATTTTAGATTCGAGTGTATATGAGATCAATCAATCACAACAAGTATATAATAGCTAGACTATAAGCAATATATAAAACAATAACAAATAAATAAGATATGTAAATATCAAACCAAGAAAAAAGGATTTATAGTGGTTCGGCTACGCAGCTCCTCTTCGCCCTACTCCACTCCCTAAGTATCCGACTCAGGAGTTTAATGCACTATATCAATAAGCTCCCTTCAAATGGAGAAAACCGTACAACTTCACTTACTATCTTTTCTGACACAAAGCCAAATGTCAAGTTCTTCTCAGGATAGAACCAAACCTTTCACACACGTATTTCAAAGACTAAAATACTAACCCACTCACTCACGTATTTTCATGACTATAATACTAACCCGCTCACTCATGTATTTTCAGGACTAAAATACTACTCTACTCACCGATGTATTTTCAGAACTAAAATACTTACCCGGCCTAACTAAGGTATATGATTGGTACTAATGAACTAGATCTACACAAAGGATGTAACAAATGGCGTGACAACTAAGACTAGACTACAAAAACTCGTATCTTTACGATAACTTGTGTTCTTGACTTGTACTCAAAATGAATGAAGGATTGGATCACTTTAATATTAAACAAGTGTAATGATAAAAAAGTGAATTAAAGGTACTGAAAATGTCTAGAGAAAAATATGGAAAGAAGTGGTTTATAATGTGAGAAATGAGCTTCTATTTATTGGCAAGAGAAACCAACCCTGTTCCTCCACGGTGTAATGGTTTCCTTATCGATAAGGAAATCATCCTGTACTTAAGGGAACCGTCCATACATTCGGACAGCTGATTTTTATCTTCTGTGGTTATTTGCACATCTTGCCATAATCTTTCAAGATTAGACTTCTAAAAGGCTGAATTCAAAATTTGAATTTATTGAAGCATTTTTCATTTATTTAAAACTGATTTGTATAATTTTAAAGAATGTCTAATTCTTTTAAAAGGTAAAGTGTATGAAAAATATTTCTTTGATCATTACTTAAACTAGTTTAATAATCATTATTTATACCTTAAGTGATGTTGTGTCGGAATGGAATTTTACGACTAAAAACTTGTTTACGTAAATTTACATAAAAAATGTTCTCTCACAACTCACTATTTTTCTCTCATAACTAGCTAAATCCCGAGCAAAACACACTCTTAAAAATGATTCAACGACTACCTTTTAACACGTTTTGATTCCAAGATTTTTGTGTAGAAATGCTCTAAACACATCAAGTTTTTCATAAAAATGCCAACCTAACGATTTATACATATTAAAAGATTAAGATATAAGGTCATTTTGTTAAAAATTTCAATGTATGAACTTGCTAAAATGAAAAATTTTAAAAATTGAAGTTTGTGATTTGTGAGCACGTTTTTATAGTTAAAATGTATTCTACAACACTTAACACACATAAAAACATCACTTTTAAGGCATGAAAGAATTTATTTTTATAAGTTTAAATCTAAGGGATCATAAACCAAACACGAACTCGTTAAACTTAAAACTTAGCATGAGAGTTTTTAAAAACACAAACCACCCCTGAAGAGCTCTGATACCATTGTTATAGTATCAAGAAACACGATTCGAGAGGCCGGGGAGACTCGAATTATGAGTTAGCCATTTCTAGAGAGAGAGAGTAGAGAGATGAAAAGATGTATGTGATATTTGAGAGAAATAAAGAGTTACCACACACAATACAAGAGCCTTACCCTCCTAGTAAATTCTAGGAGGGTTTTATACCCCATACATGCCCTATCTATAAAATGTTGTCAGTTATAGTCCTTGCGTGTACGAGTTACAATGAACTAATGTAATTCTCGTAAATGTTGTCACATTTAAGGCTAATAGTTTGTTTTTCACAGATAATATCAGAAGTATGCAAAATAATAAACATAATATCAAAAAACAAAACTTCTTCCAAGAGACGATCATTTTCTTTTCCAAGTGATTCTTTAGCTTCTTTTTCAAGAAATTGTAGTACCTTAGAAAGTCAGTTGATTCTTTCACAAACTCTTGTTGAAAATGAATTACTCTTGCGTCAATGTGAGTGACGATATGAGCAATTTCTTTTTCTAATAAGTTTCTTATTTCCAGATGAACAGTTAAGTTCCAGTTTATAGCAGTCAAAGTCATTTTTGATTTAATGATGCTTTGTAAAATCACAAATTATGTTTTAACCTCATTGAATAATTCTATCGTAAATTTCTTTTAGGAGTATTGTTTGAAGATCCATCGTCTAATTCTAAGGTTCCGTATCAATTATCAAGTCACACACACAAGCTTAAAAGAAGGTTTCAGGGAAGAATTAGAATGAGAAAATAAGAAGGTATTATTAGAAAGCGAAGAAGGTGTGTTTAGTTACAAGGAGACGACTAAACATTGACACACACCCTCTCCATACAAGAAGAGGGGTATATATTGTCTACAAGCCCTAAGAGGGACGTTTGGGCATCACATAGGCCAACCACATTGGGCCTAATGGTTCGGGCTTGGTTCAGTTTGGGCTAAGCCCGTAACATCAACAATATTAGCTTAACGCCCAATCCCGTTAAATCCGAGACTAAACTATTACACCGTGAAACTATTACAAGACTCCTGGGATTGAGAATGATCACCACTTCTGTAAACTATCAATGCTATCAGGTTTTATTAATTCGCCAGAAAAGCCTACAAGAGGGTACATGTTTTTTTTTTCAAATGAGCTCTGACATACCAACTTAAGTTCTTAAAAACAATGCTCGTACATTACTTTTACGAACACCCCCTCGTTTACATAAACTCTTCGTATTAAATAACCCTTCACCTTCACTTCCACTATGATAGGCCCGTCCCACAAATGACACCCATTTTTAGAGCGATAAGTTATTTCTTGTACGTGTATTGTGCATGTTCCTTTAGACGTGGAAAGCTATGTCTTCAGAGCGCCTATCACAAGGGAAAGACACACGTTAGCATCGCCTTGGTTTTGATCCCAAGACCAAGTTACAGTGTGAGAGTAAGATATGGATTAAGGCTGGACGACTGGGTAATAAATGTAAGATAAAATTACAATAAATGAGTTGCCTAAAACCAAATGAGATTGGTGTATTTATATCACCTCATTTATTGTATGTGACAACATAGGAAAGTGGTGAGTCGAGTTATGCCTAGCCTGGGTGCTATATGGTATGTCCACATGGGATACAATATCCCGCAATATCCATGGTAAGCGGCTCACGCTTGGCCTTTGGCAAGAACCATTGGATAAAGAATTTATTGGATAAAAGAGTGCTTACCTTTAACACTTGGCTCTTGCCACGTCATCTGCTCACTTGTAGTCATTCGGCAATAACTATCTTCCGAAGACATGTTTCGGCACAATGCATATCAATTTGCAGGGTGTTAACCATGTAATGTTGGGTTATATTATTTTTTATATCTTTTCTAGTGTTTCAATATATTCTGTGTTAAGGAAGGTCTTCATATAAGAGCTGTGAATGTGAGTACCCCATTCGTGTGCCGGTGGTGGGGGGTGGTGTCATGAAAAAAGTGGTGCCACCTGAACATTTTTTCATAAAACATAAGAATCTATCACTCAGAACAAAACATCCCTCTTTCCTATTACACTAGAATTTGATGTCATAGGACACCATTGGACCCCACAAATATTTTTCTACATTATTCAAAACAACACATTAAACTACAATTAAAATTTGATTAATTAAAAAAAGTACTTAGGACAAAAATAAAAATAACAATACAATTGAGTGACATAGGTTTCATAAATCCTTCACGATATCTTATCGAAAGTCGGTGTGCACTTTTCTAATCACGAAGTTCTTTAGTTTTCCTAAGATGTATCTCGCATCGTTCGACCCAAGTACGTTGCATATTCGGTACGGGGGAAACGTACAATTCGTTCAATTTACTAAATGCGAAATTTTAATATTTGAATATCATGTTTTGTAATATGATGCACAATACATGATTTTTCATAGCGTGTTAACTTGGTATGCACGTGAGGGTTGTTTAATAATTCCAGAAATCATATGACATAACGGCTTCAAGCATTAGACTCGGGTATTTATGATCACGCCTTTTAAATTGCCTGTATAAGGCCTTCACACAATTTCTCCATTCTCAATGCATACAATCAATGTTCCTGAGCATTCCTAAGAGTCCATGTTGTTATTCGTGCAATGCATATATATGTTGAATTTCTCAAAAACTCTTCCACGTATAAAGTATATATGCATTTAGTGAAATTTTGTAAACACTCACGTGAACAACATTCACCAATTTGCAAGTACTAGTCAAATGCATCGGGTGATGTGGCGTATGCCAATTGGCGTATTGCCGATGTGTATTTCATTGACTAATACTTAGACGATCCTAACCATCTGGCCGTTTATAAAAAAATTTGAAGTCTTCGAGAAGAAGTTCAACATTGTAATTTGTAATATCATCGACTATTTGTTTGAAAAGTTTACAACTCATACGATACCTTCGTCTAAAATTCCTCTCCAGGTATTTAGATGGATTGTTTTTGTCTCCAAATTAATCTTCCAATAGTCATTGTTCCGCAACATCTCGTTCATGTGGTATGTGTGTCCTAGTATTAGGGCCAGAACTCTAGGCTTCTTGATTACTTAAAGCTATAATTTATTCATAAGCTTGAAAACCTCACATATACCGTTACGGATCATCTTGAAAGTAAATATCATAATGATCAACCTTAAAAAATATATCGTAATGATCATAGTTGTTGGGATCCATAACGCTTTCTTGAAGGTAAAAGAAAGTATTGTTTATATTTGTATGTAGAACTGTGTGAAAAAATTAGTAGATTTAAAAGGTATTTATAAGATTTTTAAAAGGTAAAAAGTTATGTAAAAGTGAAAATTATAGCAAAAAAATGTTAGTTCTTTAAGCCCAGCGTCTCAAAATTTTTTTTGACCGTTATTAAATGTCTACAAACAAAGAAAAAATAAAAGAAAAAAAATGTTCGAGCGCGTAGACCGGTGGTACGACGCGAAACAACACCAGCCGAAGTCTAATATCGATCTAGAGCCATCGTGTTGGCATTGCGGTACCAGCCCAGGCTTATCGAGTCGGTTAAATCAGGTCAAAAGTTTTGTCGGTTTGATTTGACCCAAACCCGATAACGAGACAATGTTATTAGGTCGGGTTATATAACACCCCCATTTTTGACATATAGCAGCGGAAGCTAATATGTGGTATTATTTCATAGTACAACAATCATAATCATAGAAAACGACTCAAAAGAAACGTTTTTAAAAGATAAGTTATCATTCATTATTTCATCAGAGTTTTTACAAACAGAGGTCCCAAAAATTTACATGAAAACATAAAGTTTGAATGATAACAGTTTAGCCATTTTCAAGTTCGTGCCACTCAGTTACCTGAGATAAACATGCTAAAAAGGTCAACACAAAGGTTGAGTGAAATTCATAGGTTTATGATAAACAGTTTGAATACAAGTTCAATAATGGGTTACGTTGTTATACACCCATAAGTGTATTAATTACAATGAGTACAATTATTATGGAAAACAATATTATTGCGTCTAAGCTTATGGTACTCAAACTGACTTGTGTATATATCAATAATGATATATATAATGATAATGCCCCCCGTGTAGGTAATTACCATATACCTATGAGTTTCAAATATAGTGCGTTTGGTTACCTATCCGGCCAACACAAACGGGATTCGTCAACCCCGATAAGCCTATCCACAATATTCGCGTTCACTCGCAAGTGATTAATGATCCATAATGGTGGGGGTCTTTTGGCATAAAGGGACTTAGACAACAGATGCAATAATATATTAGGATAACATACATTTAGAAAACACTTGTATTCATGGTTGATAGCATGTATCCCCCTCGCAGGTTTATGAAACATTTAAAAGAGTTAAATGCGAGGCTATGAACTCACCTTAACAGGGGAAATTTGATTGATGGCAAAAGTATATAATGTGGAAGTAACGACTTCGTCACACAACCTAGGGTAATATGTCAAGTCTTAGTTTGATTGTTTATGTTTCAAAACATTATAAAGTTTAACGTATTACTTTGATTTATTAATTTATAGAAATATTGCATCACTATTCGGGCCATCATAATTCAGAGGTCATGTAGTAAACGTTTGAGGAGCCAAGACACTTTAAATCGTAAATCCAACAAACTCGTCAAAACGTATACCCAAATGAAACTCCTCGCATGAAGCTCCCTAGTAACGTGATACGTTATAGTTTTAAGTTTTCTTCAAAGATAGTCGATGATAAATTTAGTTAATTATATAACGTAATTGTTTTTATAATGCGTCGATCGATGATTAATAAGGATTGATAGCAGTTTTATATACCCAAAATATATATATAAAATAAAATACTTCAAAGAGCAATTAAGAAAATTCCCTAAGGAA
>BQNB010047211.1:3497-43255 GCA_026074375.1 Tanacetum coccineum | reverse complement strand
ATGCATCCTGCATGGTTTCATATAAAGAAGATTTATATAAACTTTTGCTTGTGCAGGTTATGGCTACATCCACTATTCTCGTCTTTGTTGAGGAGAATCTTGGGGACCCGATCGATATCCGGGTAGATGTCATTTACCCAGAGCCTGTCGCTGCAGTTGCTTTTCCTGCAACGGCCATTGTGAGGACACAAGCCCAACACGGGGAGGCTATACAGTACGAGGCATACGAAGAGCATTTAATAGGAGTGCCCATACAGGAGGAGCTGACGGCTCTGAGATTTAGGGCAGACATTGCTGAGGCAGAAAATGCTTCATTACGTGCTAGGATCAAGACTACAGAGGCAGTCGAGAAGATTACTCGTAACCGTGAGAGACAGGCTCGTGTTAAGATTGAGCAACAGTTGGCTGTGGTTCAAGAGTCCCAACGTCAGGACCGAGAGGACTTTAGGAAACTCAAGGAGCTCGTGACCAGTCAGTTCGGACGGCACTCATAGATATCTTGCTTCATGATTTATGTACTAGCTTGTATTGGAGATTTTTAGTATTAAGAAAACATGTAGTCTTTTGGTGGGAAGAAACAATGAACCCAATTATCTATCAAATTATGGTATTATGAAAACTTCGTCAATTTTATTTCAACTCTCTATTATCCATGCAAACCGCTTACTAAAACATTATGATTTTATGAAACGTATCACTGTCACACAATAAACTACTTCGTTGTCTCTTATAAACTGTTTCATGGGCAAAATTTAAAAAAAAACTATTTTGTTATAGATTCGTAAACAATTTGTTATCACAACATATACTCCTTACTATTACATTACTCAATCATTTCACAAATACCTTATAAATTACCTTCTTGACATCTTATATACTATTTTGCAATCATCTTAAAAACTACGTTACTACCACTTTATGAAGTATCGTGTTCTTACCTTATGAAACCGTTTCTCATCACATAAATTATTTTATTATCAACTCATAAGTCATTTAGCTATCGACTTGAAAACCATCATAAGATTTCTCGCAAACCATTTTATTGTCATCCTATCAACAACCTTGCATCCACCTTGTGAATCATTTTGTCATCTTATAAAACTCTTTGATACTTCTTTATACATAACACAATTTTGACTAAAATGAGCATCGCATCGTTAGCCCTCAAATATACATAGCCTGATCACCTATGTATAATTCTATCAACAACCTTGCATCCACCTTGTGAATCATTTTGTCATCTTATAAAACTCTTTGATACTTCTTTATACATAACACAATTTTGACGAAAATGAGCATCGTATCGTTAGCCCTCAAATATACATAGCCTGATCACCTATGTATAATTCAGGGAGGACTACGCCATGCTGAGAGTAGTCACCATGTAACATTTGTTAATAAATCCATTTTTACTTACATCCTTGAAAAAAAAACAAAGTTTTGTGTGTGTATTCGTAAAACGCGTTTACTTTGGGAAATCGAATTAGTAACCATAGAAACTAAGCAGACCTTTACTCCATCATACTATAAAATTGACATCATATTATACCAAATCCTAAGACGAAAAGCGAAGACACATCACTAGTCGACCTAGGACGATTCGCTATCAAATTTGCTCGCCATTAGAGAATTTACTAAATCAGCCATTCAACATTAACCTAATGCCCATAGAACTTGGTAGTTTCAACGTCATAATTGGTATGGATTGGTTGTCAATGTATCATGCCATGATAGCTTATGCCGAGAAGATCGTTCGTATTCCATGGGGAAATGAAACATTAATTGTTCATGGTGACGGAAGCGACAACGGGCACAGGTCCCGATTAAACATCATCTCGTGTACCAAAACCCAAAGGTACTTGCTAAAAGGATACCATGTCTTTTTGGCACATATATTACCATAAAGGAGGCTGAAGACAATTCGAAGGAGAAACGACTTGAAGACGTACCAAATCGTTCAAGGTTTTCTCAAAGTATTTCCCGAGGACTTTCCGGGTATTTCACCAGCCCGACAAGTGAAATTTTGAATCGATTTGATACCTGGTGCTGCACCTATAGCACTGACGCCTTATCAATTAGCACCGTCCGAGATGAAAGAATTGTCGAATCAACTGAAGGAAATTTCTGACAAGGCCTTCATAAGACCCAGTTCCTCACCTTGAGGAGCTCCGGTCTTGTTATCGAAAAAAAGGACGGATCATTTCGAATGTGCATCGACTATTGAGAATTAAACAAGCCGACGGTAAAGAATCGTTATCCACTCCCAAGGATCGTCGATTAATTTGATCAACTATGAGGATCCAGTGCTTATTCTAAGTTAGACTTGCGATCATGTTATCATCAGCTTCGAGTACGTGAAGAGGATATTCCAAAGACGGCATTCATAACTCGGTATGGTCATTACGAATTCCAAGATACGCCATTTGATTTGAGGAACGCACCGGCAGTATTTATGGATCTCATGAATCGGGTGTAGAAACCATATTTAGATAAGTTTGTGATTGTCTTTATTGACGATATATTAATTTATTCAAAGAACAAGAAAGAACATGAAGAACATCTTAAGGTAATTCTGGAATTACTTAAGAAAGAAGAATCGTATGCTAAAATCCTCGAAATGTAAATTTTGGATTCCCAAGGTACAATTTCTAGGCCACGTGATTGATAGTCAAGGCATTCACGTGGATCCCGCCAAGATCGAATCCATAAAATATTGGGCATCTTCTAAGACTCTAACGAAGATACGTCAATCTTTAGGTCTTGCTGGATACTACCGAAGATTCATTGAAAGAATTTCAAACATCGCTAAGCCAATGACCAAACTCACTCAAAAGAAAGTCGCCTTTGAATGGGGTGACAAGCAAGGAGCAGCTTTCCAGACATTGAAAAAAACGTTATGTAGCGCACCTATCCTAGCTCTCCCTCAAAGAGCGGAGAACTTCATTGTTTATTGCGATGCATCACTTAAAGGATTGGGTGCGGTATTGATGCAAAACGAGAAGGTGATTGCTTACGCATCACGACAGTGGAAGATTCATGAGAAGAATTATACTACTCATGATTTGGAACTGAAGCATTGGTGATGCTCTAAAAAGATTTAGAGGCACTACTTGTATGGGACGAAGTGTCACGGTGTTTCACAGAATCAAAGTGCAACACCCCCAAATGGGTCGCATGCGGAGATAATGGGTCCGGGGCGTGGTTTACTTCACAGTCAATAACACAAGATATATAATAGAATCAACCAAACAGTCGTTTTAAAAACTGATAACATTGGATTTAACAAATATTTGATACAAAATACCTGTAAGCTAACTTGTTCCTTATTATTCATTTGCGCATTGCGCTGCGATACTACGTGTTCACGAAACAGACATGGAGTTTCCAAAACATAATAACAACCATATCTTTAGCAGACTTCACCTAAACAAAATCACCTCAATAGAGAGTCCCTAGTCGCCGCTTATGCTTAGCACTATCACAATCATCTCTGGACAAAAACCTTTGAGCATTCGAAACGCGTCCGCGCCGCGATAATAGTTGGTGAAATTCATTGGTTTTATATATCATAATATTGCAGGACCGCAAGACTTTCCCCGTGATAATGCAACACATGCAGACATCACAAAACCCGATTACATTTTCCTAAGCTCATGACACTGAAGCTTGACAATCTTTCTTGCAATAATATATATTGCAATTTCTGCCCGATTAGATGTTCAACCCAAAACATCCCCAAATTTGACATGCTATAGTATTGATTCGACTCGCCGTTGATAGCTAGTCACCCAACGGAGGTCTTCCCCAAATAATCTATTCAATAACATAACGCTCAACATAATTGTTAATTAACAACTACATCTATGCTATTGACAGTATCATGATAATGGGCCTCCAACTTGGTTATCGCTACTTATGGCAAACATGTAATCAATATAAAAATACCACTTGCGTCCAATTTATAAATAAAGCATATTCCACCCATAGTTATAAATATTTGAAATCGTAAAAAATGTGGGCTATGAAAACATCACCTTGAGTCTGAAAAATCCAAATATCGACTAGCTAATGCGTCACTCAACATCGTCAGATGCAACCTATTTAAATTAAGGTCCGTATAAGAACCAAGCACTTTGATTAACTTTCGACACTCTCAACATAGCACGTGGGAGCCATGGAGAGCGGATTTACATCGATACTATCGTGTCGGCAAGCTATCATAATAGTTACTAGAGTTCATGATAAGTGACGTAAGAGGAGCTATGGACTCTTTAAGTCGTAAATTCTAGCAACTCGTTCGATAACGCCACCGAACCGAAGGAGAGGCGCTCATTATGAAACTCCCTAGTAATATAGTACTTTGATAACCACATATAATTCTATATAGTTCAATCACCAACTAATTGTTTTGGTAAAATTGTGGTTAATAAGTAAAAACGTTTATAATTACCGTTGTAGTAAATATAGCATAACTTTTGCGTTTTAAGCCCGATTCTGACGTTTCTTATGCCCATGCTTTCGTATTAAGATGAGTTAATCATTATTTTGACATTCCATATTTATGATCACACTGATGAACAGTACTTTTTTAACTGTTCACAACACGAATAGAGAAAACCAGTTATACAGTTATTTTTAAGTTTTAGATATCAGTAAAAACCCGAAACTTTGTATTTTATTCGGTTATATCTCCGTTTTTAGCGATTTCTTTCGAGCACGTTTCTCTGTTAATGAAAATTCTAATCAATTTATAAGGTTATACAAAAAAAAGTTTTTGTCATGAATAGTGTTTTTTACTGTTCTTAGTTTTATAAATTATTTTTATAAACTTTAATTACCGAAAACCCGGAACTACATAACTAATTCGATAAAATTGCGCGCGCGCTTATAGCATTCTTATCACTCTCCGACATCTCTACGAAAATATTGCTTTATTAGTTAAGAATTAATCAACTGCTGTTTTATTTTAGTTTTATAAAAGTTATTTTATAAATCGTTAATTAACTCATAACACTAATTAGCCGTAACTTTTCGTTATTATCCGTTTGACAATTTTCTAAACCTTTTCAGAATCGTCATGATGTAGAATTTTAAAATACATAAATAATATGTTATTACACGAATTTTGGACAGAAGACTTGGTGTGACTTTTGATAAGTTCCATTTTTAAACTTGTTTTTTATAGTTTACAACTTTTGTAATCCACCACAAGTCTCATATACCATTTATATTATAAATCATACATATATTAAGAGTTCATTTGTCCATAGATGTCCACTTGTCTAAATTTATAAGTCTATCATATTACTTATAAACCATAACTTTCATATTTAACCATTAATCACTAGTTTTATATATGACCATTTTTCATAATAACCATAGTTGCAATCTTCTCATCTTGTATAACCTTATTTTAATTACGCATATTAAATTACCAAACAAGTCATAATCAACATTAACATTCATTTATTTTTTCCTTTACTTGTACATATTATAGAAACCTTTATAAAACCTAATTTTTAAGTTATCATTTTTAAAAACCAAAACCAATAATGGAACAACACTTTCTCATCCCTTTTAACATGATAATAGCATTATCACAACATATATAATAGTGTACAAAATGATCAGTTAGCAAATTAACGAAACGCGAGCCATTTTCATGTTAAAATCCTAAAGTGATTCAAGCTATAATGAATTAACATATTCCATATAAATGATTAAATGTAAGAACATAAAGCGTTCAAGATGACCTTATGGTGAATGAAAATGATGACTAACACAATCTGAACCCTTGTTTTCCAAGTGAAAACCCTAACTTCTCTTTTCTTGATTAATGCTTCAAAATGGTTAGCCAATACTTGGAAAACAACTAAAGAATGTCTTTTAAAGAATAATGAGTTTATAGGTGTGTAATATAGGTGTATAAAGATTTGATATGGATTTGGTAAATGGAGTAGGGAGTTGAGCCGTGGCATATGAGAGCACCAAAGGAGTGTTGTTTGTGATTTTTTTAAGCTAAGTGTTTTTGTGTATGTGTGTTCTTACTCTTTCATACTAGTATATATAATATAGGATGGTCAAAAAGATTGAAAGAGTTGGTCCAAGACATCCTCATGGTCTTTAGGAAGACTAATTGGTCAAGGGAACAAGGTATTGGTAAGTTTTTTATTGCAAATGTGATGTACAAAGACTACTTGCATGATTTTCTTATATTCCTTTTGTAAAATTGCTACAAATTCGACCATGTAAGGATACATATGATATATATTTTTAATAGACTTTTATGTACTTGGGTATAAAAGTGGGTAATTTGTTGAAGCGTAGAAAATTTTTGGTGTGTTCCGGGTATGCCTAAATGCAATTTATCTCGAAACGTATAACACTTTACGTAACTGAAAAAATAAAATGAACAAGATCATAATAATTCTCAAAAATCAATTATTTAATATCTTTATTATGTAAACGCTTAATTGTTTGATGCCCCGTATTACATTGAACGCTAAATTTTTTTAGCTACGCATTTGTTACTTAATACATCAAATTACAAGCAAACGACCGTACGAAACTAAAACGCGTACAATACAAAAGGTACATTGTGGATTTATCGACGTCGTCAATGACTTGAAAACACAGGGTGTTATAGACTTCCCCCGTTAAACGAGCCTTGTCCTCAAGGCTCACGATGCAACACTTGACGACGGTGCGGTCTTGGTGAAGAGGTGTGGGTATTTCTTCTTGAATTGGTCTTCACGTTCCCACGTGAACTCAGGACCTCTCTTGGAGTTCCATCGAACTTTGACTAATGGGATCCGACTTCGCTTCAACCGTTTAACTTCACGGCCCACTATTTCTAATGGTTCCTCAACAAAATGAAGCTTGTCATCAAGATGAAGTCCATCCAACGGAACGGCTAATGGTTCGTCGGCATGACACTTTTTCAGGTTGGACACATGGAATGTATTATGAACTCTGCTCAGTTCTTCAGGAAGCTCGAGCTTGTAAGCAACCTCTCCAACCTTTTCTAACACCTTGAAAGGTCCAACATACCTAGGGTTTAACTTCCCCCGTTTGCCAAAACGTACGACCCCTTTCCAAGGCGAAACTTTAAGCATAACTTTATCCCCGACTTGGAATTCCATTGGTTTACGCTTCAGATCGGCGTAACTCTTCTGTCGATCACGAGCGGCTTGCATCCTTTGCTTGATCTGGATGATTTTATCAGTGGTCTCTTGAATTAGATCTGGACCGAGGATTTGAGCTTCTCCAACTTCGGTCCAACAAACAGGTGAACGACACTTTCGACCATAAAGTGCTTCGAATGGTGCGGCCTTGATGCTAGCGTGATAGCTATTGTTGTATGAAAACTCGACTAATGGCAAATGGTTAACCCAACCCTTTCCAAAATCGATCGCACAAGCACGCAGCATATCCTCGAGAGTTTGAATGGTCCTCTCGCTTTGCCCGTCTGTTTGTGGATGGTACGCAGTACTCATATCCAAATTAGTACCCAAAGCATTCTGAAGTGACCTCCAGAAGTTGGATGCGAATCTTGGGTCACGATCACAAATGATTGAGACAGGTATTCCATGTCTCGTGACCACCTCCTTTAGGTACAATCTTGCAAGTTTGTCCAAAGGATCAGTCTTTCTCATCGGTGTGAAGATCGCAGACTTAGTGAGTTGGTCAACGATCACCTATTCCATGCCTCGTAACAACCTCCTTTAGGTACATTCTTGCAAGTTTATCCATAGGATCAGTCTCTCTCATCGGTACGAAGATTGCAGACTTAGTGAGTCGGTCAACAATCACCCAAATGGTGTCGTAGCCTTGCGACGACTTAGGAAGCTTAGTAACAAAATCCATAGTGATGTTGTCCCACTTCCATTCAGGTATCTTGGGTTGTACCAACAATCCTGATGGTCTTTGATGTTCGGCCTTGACCTTAGCACAGGTCAAACACTTGCTAACATAGGTGGCGATGTCGGCTTTCATATTAGGCCACCAATATAGCTTCTTCATATCTTGGTACATCTTGTCAGAACCCGGATGAATAGAGTATTTTGACTTGTGGGACTCGTGCATAATCACAGTCCTCAAGTCGCCATAACATGGTAACCAACTCCTGCCATTGAAGCATAGAGTTCCATCCGCACGCGGTTCCAACTTTTCCTTTCTAACTTTCTCTGGATCCTTAGCATTTTCAAGCAACATGCCTCCAACATCTTCGTTCTTGATGTTCTCTGGTTTTCGTGCTTCAGTCTGAGCATTCAAGATTTGTTTGGGAAGATCCAAGCCAATAGTCATGACTAAGGCTCGAACTCTTAATGGTTATCTCTCTCCGTCCTGCTTAAAGCATCATCAACAACGTTAGCCTTTCCCGGGTGATAACGGAATCTCATATCGTAATCACTGAGAACTCAACCATGAACTTGCCTCTATTCAACTCTTTCTGAATTAAGATGTGTTGTAGACTCTGATGATCATGAACACCGTGGCACTTGGTTCCATACAGGATAGAGCCCTACCAAATCTTGAGAGCGAACACTTCTGCTCCAAAGTTCCAAATCTGATTCCGTAATTTTCTTTTTCAATGAATCTTCAGTTGCGTGATGCATAAGCAATCACCTTTTCTCCCTTGCATTAACACAGCGCCCAAACCCTTCTTTGAAGCATCGCAGTATGTCATAAAATCTTCGCTTCCTTCAGGTAAGGCCAGGATTGGTGCACTGCACAACTTCTGCTTTAACAGTTGAAAAGTTGTTTCTTGTTTATCACCCCAAACAAACTTGACCTTCTTCTAAGTAACTTGGTCATTGTTTGGCGATCTTCAAAACCTTCATGAATCCTCCGATAATACCCACAGAAGACCTAAAAATTGACGAATCTCTTGTTGGCGCTTAGAGAATGCCAATCTTATGGATTTCGATTCTTGGCGGGATCTACATGAAATGCCCCTCACAAACAATCATGTGACCACATGGAACTGTACTTTGGAATCCAAAATTCACACTTGAAAATTTGGCATACAACTCCTCTTTCTTAAGCAATTCTAAGATTAGCTTTAAGGTGCACTTCGTGCTCTTAGCATGTCTTTTGAATATATCAGAATATCGTCAATAAAGACAATCACGAATTTATCTAAATATGGTTTGCACACCCGATTCATAAGGTCCATGAATACGGCAGGTGCGTTTGTCAAACCAAACGGCATAACTTGAAATTCATAATGGCCATAACGGGTTCTGAAAGCGGTTTTTGGAATGTCTTCTTCTCGAACCCTCAGTTGGTGATAACCCGACCTTAGGTCGATCTTCGAGTAGACACTCGACCCTTGGAGCTGATCAAATAATTATTTATCCTTGGGAGCGATAGCGGTTCTATCACCGTTAGTTTATTTAATTCCCGGTAATCAATGCACAGCCAGAATGATCCGTTATCTTCTTGACGAACAAGATCGAGCACCAGGGTGAGGAACTAGTCTCTATAAAAGCCTTTGTCAGATAGTTCTTTTAGTTGCTCCGACAACTCTTTCATTTCAGAAGGTGCCAATCGATAAGGCGCCCGAGCTACGGGTGCAGCACCAGGTATCAAATCGATTTGAAATTCCACTTGTCGAGTCGGAGGAAGACCCGACAAGTCCTCAGGAAAGACTTCAAGAAAATCTTGAACTATTGGTACATCCTCAAGTCGCTTCTTCTCCGACTTGTCTTCAACCTCATTTGTAGTGACATGTGCCAAAAAGACTGGACATCCTTTTAGCATGTATTCTTGTGTTTTGGAGTACGAGATAATGTGCAGACGAGCCTCGTATCCCTGGTTGCTTCCGTCACCGTGAACAATTAATGTTTCATTTCCCTAGGGGATACGAACGATCTTCTCGGCACACACAATGATTGCTTGGTACTTTGCCAACCAATCCATACCAATTATAGCGTCGAAACTACCAAGTTCTACGGGCATTAAATTTATGTTGAATGGGTGGTTCAGGAGATTTAATGTGCAACCCCTAAGGATAGTGTTTAACCTAATTATTCTCCCGTCAGCTAGTTCGACATCATAATAGTGATCTAAGTAATGCGTATATCCATGGGAACTAAATGCAGTAGTACACAAACTCCTATCGGCACCAGTATTAAATAATATAGAAGCATAGCAGTTGTTGAGAAGGAACGTACCCGTCACGATGTTGGAGTCTGGGTTTGTCTCTGCATGTCCCACCGCATACACTTTGGCTAGAGCCTTGTCATTACCAACTTGATTTCCACGGTTTTTGTTGTTCTTCAACGTTGGGCATTCCCTCTTGAAGTGTCCTTGAACTCTACACTCGAAGCAAGTATGTTTCTGGCCTGACCTAGTACCCCTCTGATTGTTAGCATTGTTGGCATTTCCCGCACTCCTACAGTCATGAGCAAAATGGCTAACTTTGTTGCATTTGTGGCATTTTGGAGCACACAGACCGTCGTGGTGATAGTTGCATTTAGCGCATAGGGGTTTAGATCCCCCGTATGGCTTCTTTTCACCAGTCCCTGCAGTATAGGCCCTGCCAGTGTTCTGTCTCTTGTTCTGTTGTTGTTGGTTTTGATTGTTTCGGGAAGTGTTTTTGTTGTCAGCCTGTCTTTCAGCAATGGTGATAACTTTCTTATCCATTAGTTCAGTGGCCATTTCAACAGCCTCTTGCATGGTTTTCAGCTTTGATGCTACAATATTTCCATGGATCATGTTGGGCAATCCGCCGACGTACCTTTCAATCTTGTCAGACTCCTAGGAAACATCTACACAACAGTAGTGCTAGTTCCCTGGAAACGTCGGTGTACACAACACATCAGTACCTTCACTTTCAAATTCCACAATTCAGCCTTGAGCTTATTCATCTCGTCCTTAGACATTTTTTATTATGTTTTTTTTTTTTTAAAATTTTTTCAGTTAATTATCAGTCATTTTCTTTCTCAGATCGGCCCATGTCATTGCATATGCAACATCATGACTGACAGTCAAAACATGGGAATTCCACTATGTTAGAGCACCTGCTAGAAGAGTACAAGTGGAAAACTTAATCTGATTTTCCACAAGCAGTTCTTATGGCGAAAACGAGTCTCCACCTTCAACCATTGAATTAATTCAACAATTCCCCAGTGCCTTTGAAATATAGAGATTTTCACTTCATAAATCTTGTAGTGTATTCTCAAACAATGCTTTCAGTCCTTCTGCCACCCGTCTCTCGAAGTGTGCTTGTCATCGCCATTCTGTTTGCATCTTGTACTGCCAAAAGCGGTAGTGACACCTTGGTCTATCCATTTTCCTGTAGTTGGCATTAGTGACCGATGTGGTGGTGGTTGTTGTTGGGGCTGGGGTTGTTGTAACCAGTGTTAACCTTGTGGCTCGTTTTGGTGCCATTTTCTTCAATCACAAGAAAATACAATACCCGTTAGATTTCATAAAATCATAACCATGACATGATTTATCCATAGATAAAATAAAGTTAGAACACTTCACACACTGAAATATACAACTGAATTGTAATCAACAATGATATAACCAAATCGCATTCTTAATAAACAAATTCGATTACAGACATGACATAATACAACCATTCCATATATAAATTGGAAAACATACATGAATGGTTCAGATACAAAATGATCAAAATGATTAGGTTACAAAATAAACATAACAACCTAAAGCCCTACTAGCCGGGATTAACCCGTAATACTTAGTAGGCTATATACAAAATGACTAGCCATAACATGATCTAATCTATGAACTACAACCACCTCCTCCGTCATCTCAGCTGTGCAGGACTCCAACGGTTGTTTCTGTTGTCCCTCGTAGTGCGATAAGTCTTCCCTTAGTGTTTGTGACCTGACCCTGGGTAATGCTACCACTATGTCCCTTAGGCTGTCACCTGCCCTGCAAGGTGTCACCTGTCCAGTAGTGGAGTCCCTCCTCTCTGTAGAGACTGCATAAACTGTCCAATGTCCTGTATATAGTTGCTGCTGTCGGGTACAATCAGCTGCCCAACTCTCTATTCTCTGCAGACCTCCTATGGGTCTGCCTTAGCATCTTGAAGTCACAGCCGTCCTCCTGCATCAGCAGCATGCAACTATTCTAATCTCTGACATCTGACCAGTAGGTAGCTACGCAGTGACATAACCTCTCTGCGGGCAAGATCACTCGCATCCATCGATCACATCCAAGCCTCTCAAGAAAATCTAGCCTTTGTCTTTATCTGATGACGTGTATATGCATGTGCTCGTCTGTCTCTAAACAACATATTAAGCCGACCAGCCAATAGCTGTCTCTGACTCTACTCATCGTCTAACCTCGTATAAATCTCATCCGTATCTTGCCTAACCCTAGTCTCAAATGTTGTCATATGTCGACCCAACTCCGGTCATTATTTTTTTATTTTAGTACTAACTGGTGCCCCCGCAGGGTCTCACACTCATCCCACAGTCGTGATCCCATATCCAACCTCTTCCATCACTCCTGATCTCCCTATCCATAGTAGCTACAAAGCCATAGACCTGCCCTAAGACCTCCACCGGACTACAGCAGCATTAGATGAGCTCTCTCACGTACCTCGTACTAGACCAAGAGCGATACCTTAACCTCTTCAAGGTGGTAAGGTAACCTCGGTCAGTCCTCCCTACGTCTATAGAGTGAGTAGCAAGGGTTGATAGAAGTAGGAACGATATGGGCAAGGGTGGTGGTATCCTTGATAATGGTTCATCAAATCTGGTAGGGGAGAGTATGAAGTTGTGTAAATGGTAGAGAATGGAAGTAGATGCGCCTCAGCTCTCATCTGAACTAGCAGCTCGATAGTCAATGAACGAATGGGGCTAGGAGGTGGTGCTGGAGATAACACAGGTGAGGGTGGTGATAGTGGTAGTGATGGGGAAGGTATCTGGGGAAGTGGTGAAGACCATGGGGAGAGTGGTGATGATGGTGGAGTAGATATAGCGAGAAGTCTGGCAACCTCTGCATCAGACCAAGCTGGTATAGGTACTGGAGCTGGAATAGAAATCCTAGCTGTCACACGATATGCAGGGTGTGGTGGTGGTGTGGCCGCAGACTCATCAGTCTCGAACGGCTCTGTCTCCTCCGCAGATGGGGCCTGATCTGTAGCTGGTAAAGCAACAACTACAGAGTCGGCAGGAGCTGGGTGCTCCTCCTCCTCCTCATCCTCATCAGTCTCTATGTCAACATCATCATCCTCATCCTCCTCTGAGGGCTCATCCTCATCGTCTCCGTCATCTCCTCCATCAGCAGGATAGTCAACAGGATCCTCCTCGGGGTCCTCATCGTCATCCTCCTCCGGGTCCGCCTCAGGATCGGACTCCGGGACATAGTCAGGTGTGACTTAATCAAGTGGGTGAAGGCATCCTCCAGCATATGGCTGATCTCAGCAACTATCTTCATCAGCACATGTTAAGTGCCTGGAACAAATCTGCGAGGTGTGCTCTCTGGCTCCTCAGGGCCAGGCACGTAATCTGGAGAGGGTGGGGCCTGAAGAGCGGCCTCCACGTATGGGTCCTCTGGCATCTAAGGCAGCTCAAGGTACTCGTGATCATCGGCTCTCGGTGATCCTATGTCTGATAAACCCTCAAATGGGCTGGAAACCTCTGTGTATGTAACCCCTGATTCATCCGAATTTGGCATGACTGAATCTGAAAATTCAAAATAGTTTATATTAGTATTTAATATAGGTCTCTTATAGTAATATACATTTATATCATAACATGTATATCAATTATGAATGCATCTAGTCCAACCAACTAATGCAACAAGTAGTGTATGCATGAATGTATGCACATATGTATGAATTCGATGTTTGAAAACGGTTATAGTCCAGCAAAACATTTGACCTGGTTCTCTATAACCTTGGCTCTTGATACCAATCTGTAACACCCCCAAATTGGGTAGCAGCGGAATAAGGGTCCGGGGCGTGTTAACTTGTTCATTGTTATTATTAACAGATGTTATCTAGGACCAAGAGCGATACCTAAAACTGATACATTGGATTTAACAGATGTTTGATACAAATAGCCCGAAGCATTAACTTGTTCATTGTTATTATTACAAAGACACTAGTTCACAACACATGAGTTTCCCAAAACATAATGCAACCATATCTTTAGCATGACATCCCAAACAAAATCACCAATGTATCCTTGGCACCTTATGCTTACTGATCTCCTAAAAAACATTGCTTTAAAACGTCAACAATAATGTTGGTGAATTCATAGGTTTGATAAATCGTATATTGTAGGACCATAAGATTTCCCAAGTGTATGATAATGCAACAGATGCAGACATCATATAAATGTAATTAATAGTGCCCTAAGCTCATGACCCACCCTAAATAAAGCTCGACATAAAAGAATACCAATAAAATGCCTACATTGCCCGGAATGATGTTCTAAACCCGCAACATCCTATGTTCGACATGATATGGGGGATTTTTCCCCGGGTTGCCCATGATAGCAAATCACCCGAACGGGATGTCCAAGTCCTAAGTAATCTATTCATAACCATCGCCCTCACACTCCCAGTAGACTGACAGTTCATGATAAATGGCTCAACTAGGGTTTCGCGACGTTAGCAACACATAATCATAATGTAAAACTTAACCAATTGTGTCCAATTGTAAAACCAGTAGCATGTTTCTCACTAAAAACTTGTAATAAACAAATTTATGTAAAGAACGTGTGGCTATGACTCACCCTTGAGTTACTGAATAATCCAAAAATCACAGATAAGCGTCACGCAAATCGCAGATGCAACCGATTTAAATTAAGGTCGATAGTACTAATCACATAGGGTAACTACTACCATGGCCATAATTTCTATTATAGCTAATCACCATCTCAATGGTTTTTGTGAATTGTGTTTAATAAGTTAAAACGTTTATAATTACCGTTGTAGTAAAACTGGCGTAACTTTCGCGTTTCGAGTCCGTTTGAGGTGTTTCTTGCGCTCACGTTTTCGTATTAAGTCGAGTTATCAAAATTTGACATTTTCAAATTTTGGACCTACTGGTGAACAGTAACTTTTACTGTTCACACCAGATCATAAGTTTACTTATATCGTTTTTGT
The DNA here is from genome assembly GCA_026074375.1 of Tanacetum coccineum. Classification (NCBI taxonomy): domain Eukaryota; kingdom Viridiplantae; phylum Streptophyta; class Magnoliopsida; order Asterales; family Asteraceae; genus Tanacetum; species Tanacetum coccineum. The sequence goes on along the minus strand of BQNB010047211.1, from coordinate 28,156 downwards.
TGTCGTAAAACCCGTAAATGTCGTATTTTCTTCGTTATAGCTCCGTTTTTAGCGATTCTTTCGAGCACGTTCTCGTAATTGAAAGTTCTAATGATTTATGAGGTTTACAAAAATAAAAGTTTCTGTCATGAATAGTAACTTTTATAAAAATAGTTTTATAAAAGTATTAATTGTCGTAAACTCGCGAAATTCATAACTCATTCGTTATTAATTGAAAAATTACAATTCTTATCATTTTGGAATCCTAAAAATATATGTTATTTGTTAAAATTACCAAACTTGCTGTTTTATATACTTTTTATAAATTGTTTTATAAAAATTCTTTTATAAATCCGTTTATTTATCGTATAACTTGTTTTTACCGTAACTTTTTCGTTATATATCCGTTTTTCAAGTTTCTTAGCTTTTTAAAATCGTCATGAGACGTACTATTTTATAAAAATATAAAATGGACAGGTTGTATGTCTAATTAAAACAGAAAGTTAGGATGTCTTTCTTGATTCCATATGTAAACTTTGTTTCTATAACTTTCAACTTTGTATTTTACCATAAGTCTTTTATACTATATATATATTATATGTCTTACATATAATAAAGTCCATTAGTCCATATCTTGTCCAAAATTCCATGATAACATGTCCATAATAACTCTTTTAAACAATAACTTTCTTATGTAACATTTAATCACTAGTTTTATACATAACCATTTTTACACAATAACCAAGAGTGTACAAGTGTTATACTTCAAATATAACCTTATTTTAGTGTTCATATAACATGACTAAAAGTCCATAAACAAGATTAACATGTCATTTGCATTATTAAGTAAACTTTATAAACCCTAATTTATACATAATCATTTTTACACTTAACCAACATGGTATAACACTTATAGATCCATTTTAACATGATATTATCATTATCACAACATATATAAAAGTGTACAAAATGATTTTCACAAGTAAAAACTCTTTTTACATGTTTAAAAATCCTAAATGGTGATTTAGCTATATAAACATCATATACACATATAATCATGATAATGAAAAGATAAACGTTTTTAGGTAACCTTAGTGATGATGTATGATGATGAACAATGTGTGCTAAACCCTTATTTAGACTTTAAACCAAAGCTTGCAACTTTCCAAAACCGTAATCCAACTAGAAACCCTAATCTTCCTTTTCTTGTTTCCACACTTGCAAATGGTTAACCAATACTTCAAAACACCTTGAGGTATCTTAGATATGATGTAGGTATGTATATAAATGTGGTATAAAATTTTGTATGGATTATTTTAGGGAGGGGTTGTGAGCCGTGGGCTATAAGGGGTAAAATGGGAGAGTATTTTGAGTTTCTTTGCTAAGTGTTATGAGAATAGATGGCTTATTACTTGTATGCATGTATATATGATATAAGACTAGTCAAGGAGACATAGTGAGAGTCTTTAGGAAGTCCATGGTCTTAGTCCTTGGTCAAAGTTTGAAGAAATTGAATACATGTTCCCTAATAGTTGAGGTTATCCCATGAAAACTAGGAAATGTGTTTTCTATGCTAATTTCTTTGTGTCTTTGGTTCCATATCCGGTTGTGAAATTTGAGTATTGGGTATAAATGTCGGTGTTTGTTGAAGCGTAGAAAAGTTTTGACTGTTCCGGGAATGCCTAAACGCAATTTATCACAAAACAAAATCAATTTACGCAACCAATAAAAATAAAATGAACAAAGTTAATAATTATCTTCAAAATAATTACTTAACACTTGCTTGATGTAAACATTTAATTGTTTGATGCCCGTTTACATTGAACGATCGTTTTTAGCTTACGCGATTTTACTTAATACATGAAATTAAAAGTAAACGCGTACAACACCAAAAATAATTAGTAGATTTATTGACGTCGTCAATGACTTGAAAACACGGGGTGTTATAGACTTCCCCCGTTAAACGAGCCTTGTCCTCAAGGCTTACGATGCAGCACTTGACGACGGTGCGGTCTTGGTGAAAAGATGCGGGTATTTCTTCTTGAATTGGTCTTCACGTTCCCACGTGAACTCAGGACCTCTCTTGGAGTTCCATCTTACTTTGACAATTGGAACACGGCTATGCCTCAACTGTTTGACCTCTCGATCCATGATCTCGACCGGTTCCTCGACAAACTGAAGCTTGTCATCAACGTGTAGTCCATCCAATGGAACGGCTAAAGGTTCATCGGCATAGCACTTTTTCAGATTAGACACATGGAACGTATTGTGAACCCTGCTCAGCTCCTCCGGAAGCTCAAGCTTGTAGGCAACGGATCCAATCCTTTCTAACACCTTAAAGGGTCCAACATATCTGGGGTTTAACTTCCCCCGTTTGCCAAAACGTACAACCCCTTTCCAAGGCGAAACTTTAAGCATAACTTTATCCCCGACTTGGAATTCCATCGGTTTACGCTTCAGATCGGCGTAACTCTTCTGTCGATCACGAGCGGCTTGCATTCTTTGCTTGATTTGGATGATTTTCTCGGTCGTCTCTTGAATTAATTCTGGACCGAGGAGTTGAGCTTCTCCAACTTCGGTCCAACAAACAGGTGAACGACACTTTCGACCATAAAGTGCTTCAAATGGTGCGGCCTTGATGCTTGCGTAATAGCTATTGTTATATGAGAACTCAACTAAAAAAAACACCCCAAAAACAAAAAAAAAAAAAAAAAAAAAAAAAAAAAAAAAAAAAAAAAACGACAAAAAAAAAAAAAAAAAAAAAAAAAAACCCCCCCCCCCCCCCCCCCCCCCCCCCCCCATAACCCAAACCCTTCCAAAAGTCGGGTTGCATTGGCCTGCGTCATATCCTCGAGAGTTTGAATAGTCCTCTTGCTTTGTCCGTCTGTTTGTGAATGGTACGTAGTGCTCATATCCAAACTAGTACCTAAAGCATTCTGAAGTGACTTCTAGAAATTTGATGTGAACCTCGGGTCACGATCACAAATGATTGAGACAGGTATTCCATGTCTCGTGACAACCTCCTTTAGGTACATTCTTGCAAGTTTATCCAAAGGATCAGTCTCTCTCATCGGTACGAAGATTGCAGACTTAGTGAGTCGGTCAACGATCACCCAAATAGTGTCGTAGCCTTGCGACGACTTAGGAAGCTTCGTGACAAAATCCATAGTGATGTTGTCCCACTTCCATTCAGGTATCTTGGGTTGTACCAACAATCCTGATGGTCTTTGATGTTCGGCCTTGACCTTAGCACAGGTCAAACACTTGCTAACATAGGTGGCGATGTCGGCTTTCATATTGGGCCACCAATATAGCTTCTTCATATCTTGGTACATCTTGTCGGAACCCGGATGAATAGAGTATTTTGACTTGTGGGACTCGTGCATAATCACAGTCCTCAAGTCTCCATAACATGGTAACCAACTCCTGCCATTGAAGCATAGAGTTCCATCCGCACGCGGTTCCAACTTTTCCTTTCTAACTTTCTCCGGATCCTTAGCATTTTCAAGCAACATGCCTCTAACATCTTCGTTCTTGATGTTCTCTGGTTTTCGTGCTTCAGTCTGAGCATTTAAGATTTGTTTGGGAAGATCCAAGCCAATAGTCATGACTAAGGCTCGAACTCTTAATGGTTGATCTCTCTCCTTCCTGCTTAGAGCATCAGCAACAACGTTTGCCTTTCCCGGGTGATAACGAATCTCACAATCGTAATCACTGAGCAACTCCAACCAACGACGTTGTCTCATGTTCAACTCTTTCTGATTAAGAATGTGTTGTAGACTCTTATGATCAGTGAACACTGTGCACTTGGTTCCATACAGGTAGTGCCTCCAAATCTTGAGAGCGAACACTACTACTCCAAGTTCCAAATCATGAGTCGTATAGTTCTTCTCACGAATCTTCAGTTGGTGTGATGCATAAGCAATCACCTTTTCTCTTTGCATTAACACAGCGCCCAAACCCTTCTTTGAAGCATCGCAGTATGCGATAAAATCTTCGCTTCCTTCAGGTAAGGCCAGGATTAGTGCACTACACAACTTCTGCTTCAACAGTTGAAAAGCTGCTTCTTGTTTATCACCCCACTCAAACTTGACCTTCTTCTGGGTGAGCTTGGTCATCGGTTTGGCGATCTTCGAAAACCCTTCAATGAATCTTCGATAATACCCAGCAAGACCTAAAAATTGACGAATCTCCGTTGGTAACTTAAGAGATGCCCAATCTTTAATGGATTCGATCTTGGCGGGATCCACATGAATGCCCTTACTATCAATCACGTGACCAAGAAACTGTACTTTAGGAATCTAAAATTCACACTTCGAAAATTTGGCATACAACTCCTCTTTCTTAAGCAATTCTAAGATTAGCTTAAGGTGCTCTTCGTGTTCTTACTTGTTCTTTGAATATATCAGAATATCGTCAATAAAGACGATTACGAATTTATCTAAATATGGTTTGCACACCCGATTCATAAGGTCCATGAATACGGCAGGTGCGTTTGTCAAACCAAACGGCATAACTTGAAATTCGTAATGGCCATAACGAGTTCTGAAGGCAGTCTTCGGAATGTCTTCTTCTCGAACCCTCAGTTGGTGATAACCTGACCTTAGGTCGATCTTCGAGTAGACACTCGACCCTTGAAGCTGATCAAATAAATCATCAATTCTGGGAAGTGGATAACGGTTCTTCACTGTTAGTTTGTTTAATTCCCGATAGTCAATGCACATCCGGAATGATCCATCCTTCTTCTTGACAAACAAGACCGGAGCTCCCCAAGGTGAGGAACTGGGTCTTATAAAGCCTTTGTCGGATAGCTCTTTCAGTTGCTCAGATAACTCTTTCATTTCGGAAGGCGCCAATCGATAAGGTGCCCGTGCTACAGGTGCAGCACCAGGTACCAAATCAATTTGAAACTCCACTTGTCGAGTCGGAGGAAGACCCGGCAAGTCCTCAGGAAATACTTCGGGAAAGTCTCGAACTATTGGTACGCCCTTAAGTCGCTTCTTCTCCGACTTGTCTTTAACCTCCTTTGCAGTGACATGTGCCAAAAAGATAGGAAATCCTTTTTGCATGTACTTCTGCGTTTTCGTGCACGAAATGATATTTAATCGTGTCGCATTTTCCTGGTTACTTTCGTCACCATGTATGATTAAGGTTTCATTTCCCCAGGGAATGTAGACAATCTTCTCGGCACACACAATGACCGCTTGGTACCTCGACAACCAATCCATACCGATTATAGCATCGAAACTACCAAGTTCTACGGGTATTAAGTTGATTTTGAATGGGTGATTTAGTAAATTCTCTAATGGCGAGCAAATTCGATAGCGAAATTGTCTTAGGGCGACTAGCAATGTGTTTTGGCCTCTCGGCTTAAGATTGGGTATAAGATGATGCCAACTTTATAGTAAGACAGAGTGAAGGTCTGCTTAGTTGATATGGTTACTAATTCGATTTCCAAGAGTAAACGCGTTCTATGAATACGCACACAAAACATGATATAAGTAGAAAATTGTTTCCTTAACAAGAGGTTTTTAGAATGACTATTCTCAGCACGGCATGGTACCTTCCTGAATATTGCCACCTCCAACTTGGTTACCCTGATTGTTGTTGTTCTTCAGCTTTGGACATTCCCTCTTAAAATGTCCCTGAACTCTACACTCATAACAAGTAGGTCTCTGGCCTGACCTAGTACCCTTTTGGTTGTTAGCATTGTTGGCACTTGCCATACTCCTATAGTCACGGGCAAAATGACTAACTTTATTGCATTTGTGGCATTTGGGAGCACACGGACCATTGTGGTGATAATTGCATTTTGAGCATAGGGGTTTAGATCCCCCATAATGTTTCTTCTCAACAGTCCCTGCAGCATAAGCCCTGCCGATGTTCTGCCTCTTGTTTTGGTGGTGTTGTTGTGGTTGTTGGTTATTATATAGATTTCTTTTGTTCTCTGTCTGTCGGTCAGCAAAAGTGTAGATTCTCTTATCCATCACTTCAATTGCCATTTCAGTTGCCTCTTGCGTTTGTCTTAGGCATTGGATGAATAAGACACTTTCGTGGATCATGTCGGGGTAAGTCACGAAACATATTTCTCATCTTGTCAAAATTCTTCAGGAAACTTTATACCTCACAGCAGTGCCAGAGTTAATGAAAAACGTTTGGTTGTCCCATATCACATCATGTACTCTTTCACTTTCTAATTCCCCACAGTTCGACTTAGAGTTTCTTAATCTTGGTCTTGGGCCTGTTAAGTGTCATGTATTTTCTTATTCGTTCAGTCCAGGTCATTGCATAAGCAATGTCTTACCATACAGTCCTAAGTAGGAGTGCACCCGTTACGAGCATTTCACCAATTGAGTACAAGTGGGAGAACTTGATGTGGTTTTCCTTAGAACGTTGCTTATGCGAACATGTTTCCATTTTCTCATTCCATTTAGTCAATTCGAAACTCTTCTGTGCTTTGAAATTTAGAGGTTGGCACTTCATGAAATCTGGGTAAGTGCACTCACGAGTGGATCGCTCATTTCTCCCCTAGCACCTGTTCCTGAATTGTGGTTTGTCGAACGCATTCGTTTTGTATTCCGTGTTGCTCCAAATACGGCAAGTTAACGCCTTTGGTCAATCATTGCCTGAAGTTGGGCATTAGTGACAGTGGTAGTGGTGGCGGCTATTGCGGCCGGTGTTGTTTCTGGGTTTAACCTCATCGTCCTTCTCTTTTGTGCCATTTTCTTCAAATCACAAGAAAATGTAATACCCGTTAGATTTCATAAAATCATAACCATGACATGACATATACCCAATAAGTAAATAAGATCACATCTCATAGTGATATGCACAAAACCCTAAATTGAAAATTATTCCAATGGTGTAGCTTAATAATACATTCAATATCGTAATAAATATCGGATTACAGACATGACATAATACCACCATTCCATATATAATTGGAAAATATACATGATTGGTTCAGATACAAAATGATCACAATGATTAGGTTACAAGATAAAAGAATATATACAACCTAAATCCATACTAGCCGGGAGTTACTCGTAATACTTAGTAGGCTATACAAAATAACTAGCCATAACATAATCTAAGAACTGCTACCAGCCTCCTCTGGTGCATCTGGCTGTGCAGGACCTTTGGCGGGTCCCTGTTATCTCTTGAACTCTGTCATCTGAGTCTAAAGTCTCTTTATCAGCTTCAGTGCCTCTGTGAACTAGTTCTGTCTCCTACGGTCTGCCGCCAGCATCTCTGTAATCGCCGCTTGTCTCTTGCGGTCTGCTGCCTGTAGCTCTATAATCACTGACTGCTGAGCTAACACTGTGGTACCTAGAGACATAACCTATGCACGTGCAAGGTCACTCGCATCCATGGATCGTCTCCAAGCCTCTTGGGACATCTTAGCCTTAGCCTCCATGAGTCTAGCAGTACGTGCATGTGCACGCCTATCCCTAAACAACATGTTGAGCCGACCAGCCAATAGTTGTCGCTCAGTCTGCTCATCATCCTCTTGCTAAGCTCTGCCATATCGGTAACTACTGGTGTCCCCTGCATGGCCTCAACTATCTCATCCCAAGAGTCGGTGATCCCATATCCAACATCTCTCTCTAGATCACACATGATCTCCCTATCCATAGTGGCAACAAAACCATAGTCTGCACTAAGACCTCCAGTCGGTCTAGCAGCAGCAGACGAGCTCTCTCTAACCTCGTATCCAGGACCAAGAGCGATACCTAACCTCTTCCAAGGTGGTAAGGTAACCTCAGGTCTGTCTGCTCTACGGTTAGTAGAGAGTAAATGTAAAGGTGGTGTCTCTGATGATGGCGCATCTGGTCTGGTATGGGAGAGTATGATGGGTGGTGGTAATGGCAGTGAATGGGAAGTAGATGCGGCCTCGGCTCTTAGCCGGATCATCGCAGCTCGATAGCCCAACGGACGAATAAGACTAGCAGGTGGTGATGGAGATAACATAGGTACTGGTGATGATACTGGTAGTGGTGGTGAGGGAATCTGAGGTAGTGGTGGTGATACTGGTAGTGGTGATAGTATCGAAGGTAGTGGTGGAGAAGGTATCTGGGGAAGTGGTGGTTACCATGGGGAAAGTGGTGATGAAGGTGGAGTAGGCATAGCAAGAAGTCTCTCAACCTCTTCCCTAGGAGGAAGTGATATCGATGTCTCATCCCTGATGGATATCCTAGCAGTAACGCGATATGCAGGATGTGGCGGTGGTGTGGCCGCAGACTCGTCGGTCTCAAATGACTATGTCTCCTCTGCAGATAGGGCCTGGTCGGTAGCTGATAAAGCAACAGCTGTAGAGTCAGCAGGAGCTGGGTGCTCCTCCTCCTCCTCCTCATCGGCCTCGATGTCAACATCATCATCCTCATCATCCTCTAATGACTCATCCTCGTCATCGCCGTCATCTCCTCCGTCGGCTAAGATACATCGAACAAGGATCTCCTCAGGGTACCTCGTCGTCATCCTCCTCGAATCATCTCAAAGGACTCGGGACTCGCAGAACATTATTCTGGTGGGACTGAGCAGTGGGTGAGGCAGCAACAGGTAGTGGTTGCTCCTCAGCCAGAAACACCTCGTCCTCCTGCGACATATACTCAGGATATACCGGCTCTGGGACAAAGTTTGGTAGGGGTGGTGATTGTGGCTCCTCGGGCCAGGTTATGTAGGCTGGTTGGTGGCGGGGCCGGTTAAGGCGACTGCACTTACAGGCATCTAGCATCAGGGCAGAGTCCCTCGTGCTCAGGTCCAACAACTCCTGGTGATCCAATGTCTGATAAGCCCTCGAATGGACTGGACACCTCTGTGTATGTAACCGTGGATTCATCTGAATCTAACATGACTGTATCTGAAAATCCAAAATAGCTTATATTAGTATTTTATATAAGACCCTTATAGTAATATACATTTTAATCTATATTAGTTTATCAATCAGGAATTGCATTTATAGTCTAATCAACTAATGCACAACTAGTGTATGTATGTATGTCATGTACATGTGCAAAACCCCTTTGTATGTAATGCAAATGTTTGAAAATGGGTTATAGTCCTGGCAAAAAACATTTGACCTGGTTCTCTATAACCTTGGCTTTGATACCAATCTGTAACACCCCCAAATTGGGTCGCAGCGGAATAAGGGTCCGGGGCGTGTTACTTCAATGATCAATAACACAAGATATATATAGAACGACCAAAATGTCATTTAAAACCGATACATTGGATTCAACAAAGTATTTTTTACATAAGCCCGAGGCTTCACTTGTTCACTTGTTCAAAATACAAAGATTTCTAGCCCATAACATATATACAAAATGTAATGCGACAAAATCTTTAATGCATGATATTCCAAATCAAAACCACCAAAGTAATCCCTTTGCACCTCGTAGCTTATTGAACTCGAAAAACATTGCTTTAAACGTCAACAATAATGGGTGGAATTCATAGGTTTGATTAAATTCGTATATTGTCGGACCCAAGATTTCCTAAGTGTTATAGATATTGCAACGGATGCAAACATTTATAATGTTATTTACGTTGCCCTAAGCTATTGACTCACTAAAGCTCGACATTAAATGTATACATATAAATTGCCTACATTGACATGTTGATGTTCTAACCCGCCTACATTCTATGTTCGCTTGGTATTCGTTCGTTTGGTCCAGTGTTAATAATCACTCGAACGGGGCTGTCAATACAATAAATCTTTTCATAACATTCGTCTCACAATTCTGTAATTGGTACTAATTCATGATAATGGGCTCCAACTTCGGGTTATCGCTAACTTAGGAACACGTAATCGTAAATAAAAGTATTACACTTGTGTCCAATTGTAAAACATGCATGTTTCTCACCCAAAAACTTGTTAAAACAAACAATCATGTAAAACGTGGGGGCTATACAACACTCACCTTGTGTGGCGATTCTATGTCAATATATTAAAGAAAATGCGTCTTTGTACTGATCTGAATGCATACCTAATCCAATATAGGTCGTATAGGTACTAATTCACTTTGAGTAACTATACCATATACTATTTCTATATAGGCTCAATCACCATCTAATCGTTTTAGTGAAATCTTATTTATAAAGTTAAAAACGTTTTTTAAATAGTTCGATAGTATAAACGAGCAATTTATTTGTTTTAGCCCTGTTTCGTTACGTATCCACGCTTTCATATTAAGACGGACGTATCAAATTATAATTTTTGTTTTTCATGTCCTATTATATGAAACAGTAACTTTTTACAAGTTCACACCAGTTATAAAATTATTTTTATAGTTTTATTTGTCGTAAAACCCGTAAATGTCGTATTTTATTCGTTATAGCTCCGTTTTTAGCGATTCTTCCGAGCACGTCTTTGTAATTGAAAGTACTATTTATTTTTGATGTTTTCCAAAAATAAATGTTCCTAATGAACAGTAACTTTTTATAAAAGTATTTTTATACATTTAAGGGTATAAACTCGCGTAATTCATAACTCCTTCGTTATCGATTGAAAAATTACGATTCTTATCATTTTAGAATACTAAAAATATGTGTGATTTGAGAAAAATACTAAACCTCTTATATTAGAATTATTTGTTAACTTGTTTTTACAAAGTTTATTTTTATGAACCCGGTATTAACGTAAAACGTATATTTGTTGTATCTTTTTCGTTATAAGGTGGTTTTTCGAGTTCTTTACATATTTGGAATCATCATGAGGTGTACTATCTTTTTAAGACATGATATGGCTGTCACCATACACGAACCAAAACAGCCCCTTTGAAATTAATATGTATACTTATTTATATAACTTGTACTTTTCAATATAGTAAATTACCACAACCCTTTATAGTCTTATTTATCATATGTGTTACATATAATAATGTTCATATTTTGTCCATGAGTCCATAGTATCAAGTCCTTAATAACACCTTTAAATCACAACTTATTAGGTAACTTTTAATTACAAGTTATTAAGTAACCCTAAATTTTGTACATAAACTTTTTATACATAAACCAAGAGTGTACAAGACTTATAATCTCATTATAACATGATATTATCAACATCATAACATATGTAAAAGTGTACAAAGCCATAATCACAAGTAAAAATCCATTTTACATGTTCAAAAGTATCCTAATGGTGATTTTACTACATAGAACATATATACACATAAAATCATAATTATGAAATGATTAGGGCTTTTAGATAACTTATTATTGTAGTGTGATGCCTTGGCTCAACAAATACACCTCACTCTCCACTTATTTAGATTACAAACCCAAGCTTTCACAACCAAGAAAACCCTAATTAACCAAGTGAAACCCTAGCTTCCTTTTCTTGCTTCAACACTTGTAAATGCTTAACCAATCCTTGCAAACACCTTAGGTTATCATAGGAATGATGTATGAGTGCTTGTATGGTCTTAGAAAATCAAGCTATGGATTATTTAAAAGGGGGGTTTGTTGCCGTGGCTTATGCAAGAGAAAAAGAGGGATAGTTTTGATTTTTGGCTAAGTAATGAGAGAGTGTATGTTATGTTTACTAGTGTGTATGAGATACAAGTAATATAAGCTAGTGAAATAAGTTATACAAAGACCAAATGGTCAAGGGGGGGGCGTGGGAACAAGATGAGGGTTTTAGGGTAATAGTTGGTCAAAATCACTAGTCTTGTACCAAGTCTCATACATCCCATACTTGTACATGTCTTTCTTTTACTTCTTATGTTTCTATGTTCCCTAATATGTATGTGATCCCATGAAAAGGTGGAAGAGATTTACTAGCTAATATCTTGATAATAAAATGCAAGTAACTTTGTATTTATAAGTTGTAAGTTAAATGTAAAGTGTAGTTGTTTTATTAATAAGTGTATACTTGCAAATTGATATGTTTGGTTTATTTCCTTGATATGGGAGTCACATATGATATACTAGGTAATGTTTTATATAAACTTCGAATCATTGGAATTAATAACTGTTGAGCATAGTTTAATTATGGGGGTTTCGGGTATGCCTAATACGGTTTTTTATCCGAAACGTATACACTTTACGCACAATAAACAAATAAATTGAACAAAGTTAATTATTATCCTCAAATAATTACTTAACACTTGCTTGATTGAGTAAATATTTTATTGTTTGATGCCCGTTTACATTGAATGGTTGTTTAGCTTACGCGCATTTAACTTAACGATTCTTCGATTAAAAGCAAACGCGTTACAAATACTAAAGATAACATTGTGATTATTAACGTCGGTAAATGTCCCTAAAACATGGGGTGTTATACAGGATACATTGGGGGTCACTCTTTGGAGAGTCAATACTAAAGATTTGGGGTGTATTACATTTTAGGAACATTTGTTATAAACTGAAATCTTTACTTATATTGTCGAACAATTTGAAGCCATGAGCTTATGTAATGAGAAAGTATTTTGTTAATCCAATGTATCATTTTAAAATGACACGTTAGTGGTCGTTCTCATATCTTGTGCTATTGATCTATGAAGTAACGCTCTCGGATATTCAATATTCCGCAGCTACCCAGATTTGGGGGTGTTCTAAGATTGGTATCAGAGCCAGGTTATTAGAGAACTCCAGGTCGAAAAAGTTTTTGTTTGGCACTATAACCTTTTCAAACATTGCTTCCACAAATGGGGTTTGCACGGGAACACATACATTACTTGTTTTGCAATCTTAGCATATGATGCTACATGACATAACTTTTTGCGACATTCTGTAGTTTGCTAAGTGCTTGCTATGATTGATATACGAGTATATAAATTATATTTACGTATTATTAATATAAAAGTCTTAAAATTAATACTTATATTTGTTATTTTTGTTTTTACAGCAGCCATGTCTTCTGCTTCATCCGCTGTTACCTACACTTCCATCTACACCGATTCTGAGCTAAGGAGGGTATTTTGGGGAGCTGACGAGGAGCTGTCAGACAATGGTCCTCCACGAGTTATCATATACGGATATGATGGACTCCCGATGCAACCGGTAGCCCCACCATCATCGGATTACATACCAGACCCCGAGGAGCCACAGACACCACCAGTACCACAAGACGAGGATGAGCGTGAGCCTATGTTCATACAGCCACATGATCCTGACTATGTGCCAAATCCTATGTACCCTGAGTATATACCATTAGAGGATAAGCATGTGTTTCCAGCTGAGGAGCAGCCATTACCTCATGTTGTTTCACCTACTGCTGAGTCACCAGGATATGTTGTTGAGTCGGATCCAGAAGAGGATCCAGAGGAGTATGAGGATGATGAGACAGAGGATGGTCCTGTTGACTATCCCATAGACGGGGGAGAGGATGGAGATGATGATGACGGTGATTCACATGGGGATGACGCCGATGATGAGGATGAGGATGAAGATGAGGAGGAGGAGGAGGAGCACTTAGCTCTGGCTGACTCTGCTGTTGTTGTACCTACTGTTGAGCTTGTTTCCCCACCTGAGGGAACAGAGCATGTTACACCACCACCCTCCACTGACATTACTACCACTGGAGCTAGGATTAATGTCTGGCTTCAGGCTTCCACATCCCTTCCACCAGAGGCAGAGGTTGAGAGACTTCTAGCCATGCCTACTCCACCACCATCACCACTTATCTCACTATCACCACCCTCTGCAAGGGAGCGTCTTGCTAGGTGAAAGCCTCGTCTGTACATTTATTCACCACACCTGTGCATCATCATTACTACAATCATTGGGTGTCTAACCCCCAAATCCCAGAACACACATGATAGCCTTCACTCATGCCCATTGTGTGTGATGCGGTTCTACCGCTTATTTCCATAACCTCCACTTACCACCACTACACCAATCTCTATACATACCACCACCTAGTTGAAGTAGGGATGATATTCCTGAGTTCCGAAAAAAAGGGGGGGGGCGGCCACCTTGCAAGAGGTCGTGTTTGTTTGCTCTAGGCCCTAAGTATGAGGTCGGGGAGAGTTCTACTACTAGACCTACTGGAGGTCGAGGGGTAGACTATGGGTTTGTCAGCACCTTAGATGCTGAAGAGAGACGATGAGGGGTTAGAGAGGTTGGGTTATAATGGTATTAGGGATACTTGGGAGGATCCGGCAAAGGCAGTTCCTAAGATAGCACCTAATGAAGTGAGAGTGGTCAATACAGGGTTACAGAGCTTGCTGAGCTCCATGAGCATGATACGCAGAACTTATATGCTCTACTAGAGGATGCTCAGGATAGTAGGACTCGCATATCACAGCGAGTCACTATGGACTCGCAGCGGGTCGACTTACTTATGGAGGATAGGATAGCTCATCAGGAGACAGTACTGTATTTATAGAGGAGAGGCCCATTATGCTCCCGAGAGGCTTGGGCTCTAATAGTGATAGGATATGAGGTCAGGCGGTCATTATGAGCTTAGACACACGTGAGCAGGTATATGCATCGAGTCCCAGTTCATGCCTATCGAAACAACTACAGTTCAAGGTACTCGATTTCGACACAGCACCAGGGGACATGAGACTCGCTCCCAGATGTAGCAGGCTGAGATGGCAGAGCTTCGAGAGACTGACCGTAGGCATCAGGCACAGATAGTAGAGACTCTTCATGTGATGAGAGACATGAGGTGAGAGATGGGTGACATGCAGGCCGAGTTGTTAGCACTGCGAGAGCAGCAGAGGAAAGCTAGACAACCAGGACCAGATGTTAGAGTTCCAGATCACCAGGATGCTTCTAGAGATGCGGATAGTCACATCTAGTAGTTTATGTCATTTTACTTTGATAGGCAGTGTTTCAGGCATGTTAAGTATTAGGGGTTCTCCCGCTAGCATAGCCTTAGATTTGTGTATTGTATTTCTGTGTACCAAAAAACTTTTTCATGTAAAAAAATTTCCAGTTATGAGATGAAAGAAGATTTGTTTAATGTTGTTACTATTACCTTTTTGTGTTGTTGTCTCATCTGTAAATTATTGTATGTCTTGTCATGACCTCACGTTTTGTCTCTTGTGATTTAGAGATTCAATGGCACCTGTGAAAGACGGGAGCTGATATACCCATCCTAATACAACCAACCCAAACGCAAACATGACCAAGGAATCTGTTTCAAGCTATGATTGATCAAGCTCTTCTGCGAAATCCACCAAATAGAGAACGGAGGAAGCCAACAGTTCACTCGGGGATATCCGAAGGATTGTGCAAACTACTCGCCCTTGTTTTTATGCTGACTTCATGACATGTCACCTTTGAACTTCAAAGGAAATGAAGGCGTTGTCAGTTTAACCTGGAAGATTGAAAAGATAGAATCAGTTTTCAATATCAGTAGTTGTGCCATTGAAAATCATGTTAAGTTTGCCACCTTCACTCTGTTAGGGGCTGCTTTGACTTGATGGAATAGTCAGATAAGAACCTTAGTTCCTGATGCATATTCAATGACTTGGGAAGTACTCAAGAAGAAAATGACGGACAAGTATTGTCCGCAAGGTGAAATCAAGAAACTAGAAATCGAGTTGTGGAACCTAAAGGTCAAAGGGAACGATGTCCCAACATACACTGAACGTTTCCAAGAGCTAACCCTGATATGTGTCAAGTTTGTTGCTAATGAAACTGAGAAGGTTGATAAGTACATCAGTGGACTCCTAGATAACATTTATGGTAATGTGAAGTCTTCTAGACCCAAGACGTTGGATGAGACTATTAAGTTGGCCAACGACTTGATGGATCAGAAACTCCGCCATCCTATGCGGAAGGAAAGGCAAACTGACAACAAAAAGAAGGCTGACGATTCATCTAGAAACAACCATGGACATCAACAACAACCCTTCAAGAGACAGAATGTCGCCAAAGTCTACAATATGGGGTCGGGTGAAAAGAAGCCATATGGTGGATCTTTGCCCAAGTGCACCAAGTGCCATTTTCATCACAATGGCCCGTGTACTCAGAAATGCCACAAATGTAACAAGGTAGGGCACTTTTCCCGCGACTGCAGAGGTTCTGGCAACACTAATGTTGCTAATGCTCAGAGGGACAATAGGGCAGTCCCCAAGAGGAATGGTTGTTTTAAATGTGGAGCTCCAGGACATTTCAAGAGAGATTGTCCAAAATTAAAGAATAAGGATTGGGGAAATAAGAATGCACAAGGCTGGGTATACGCAGTTGGAAATGCAGAGAAGATTGGGAATGCATTGAGGAACCCAGACTCTAATGTCGTCACGGGTACGTTCCTCTTAAACAAACGCTATGCATCTATCTTATTTGACACTGATGCCGATAGAAGTTTTATATCTACTGCGTTTAATTCCCGGATTGACATCGCCCCAACTCCATTAGAAAATAGTTATGACGTCGAATTAGACTGACGGGGGGAGAGAGGGAGAGAGAATAGTCGAGTCAGACACTCTTATAGGGTTGCACTTTTAATTTCTTAAATCATCGTTCAAAACATTGATCTATTTCCCGTAGAACTGGGTTGTTTCGACGTTATTATTTTCGGCATGGGATTGGTTAGAGGTGTCACACGTGATCGTTTGTGTGATGAAAAACTTGTTCGAATTCCCTATAGGAATGAAACCTTAATTTTTCGTGGTAACGAAAGTAACAACGGCAAAGAATCTCGGTTGACCATTATCTTATGTTCAAAGGCTCAAGAGTACATGGTGAAAGGATGTCAGATCTTTTTGGCACAAATATCCGCCAAGAAGGAGGAGGACAAGTCGGAAGGAAAGCAACTTAAGGACGTACCAATCGTGTGGATTTTTCGAAGTGTTTTCCCAAGGACTTGCCTGGCTTCTCCAGCTCGACCGGTTGGTAATCCAGATCGCTTGATTCCAGGGATCCGCACGTTAGCTCGAGCACCGTATCGATTGGCACTGTCCGAAATGAAGGAATTGTCGAAACAACTACAAGATCTTTCCGACAAAGGCTTCATAAGACCTAGTTCTCCACCTTGAGGAGCCCCGTCTTGTTCGTTCAAAAAGTGGATGGGTTCATTCAGGATGTGCAGTAATTACCGGGAGTTAATAGCTAAACAGTTGAAGAATGTTATACACTTCCCAAGGATGCAAAGATTTTTTCGATCAACTCCAAGGAATCCAGCATTTATCAAAGATAGATGTGAATCAGGTTATCACCAGCTTGAGAGTACGAGAACAAGACATTCTAAAAGACGGCATTCCGGAACTCTGTTTAGACTGTGGTCATTACGAGTTTAAGTTATGCCCTTCAGACTTAACAAACGCCACATTCGGTATTCAGGGACTTCCTGAATGCCGAGTGTGCATAGTCTTACTTGGATTAGTTTGTAAATCGTCACTTCAATGAATGGATATACTTATTTATTCAATGGAACAGAAAGAGCACGAAGAACATCTTAGGCCAATTTTGGATTGCTTAGAAGAGAAGTTGTATGCCAAGTTTTTAAAGTGTGAATTTTGGATTCCGAAGGTACAATTTCTCGGTCACATCATTGATAGCAGAGGCATTCATATGGACCCAGCCAAGAGAGAATCTATCAAGGATTGGGCATCTCCTAAGACACCGACGGAGATCCGCCAATTTTTAGGTCTTGCTGGTTACTATCGAATGTTTATTAAGGGATTTTCGAAGATTGCTAAATCAATGACGAAGCTTACTCAGAAGGGGATCAAGTTTGACTGGGGTGAAAAGGAAGAAAACGCTTTTCAGTTAACAAAGCAGAAGTTGTGCAGTGCACCAATTCTGGCTTTACCTGAAGGGAGTGAATATTTTGTGGTCTATTATGATGTTTCACACAAGGGTTTAGGTGCTGTGTTGATGCAGAGAGAGAAGGTGATTGCCTATGCTTCTCGACAACTAAAAATTCAAGAGAAGAACTTCACCACTCATGATTTAGAACTTGGATCGGTGGTGTTTGATCTAAAGATATGGAGACATTATCTATATGGAACCAAATGCACCGTGTTCACCGACCATAAAAGTTTACAACACATTCTTGACCAAAAGGAGCTTAACATGAGGCAACGTCGTTGGCTAGAATTGTTAAGTGATTACGATTGTGACATTCGTTATCACCCGGGGAAGGCAAATGTAGTGGCCGATGCATTGAACCGTAAGGAACGGATTGAGCCATTACGGGTTCGAGCCTTAGTTATGACTATTGGCTTGGATCTTCCCAAACAAATACTAAAAGCTCGGATCGAAGCCCTAAAACCAGAGAACCTTGAGAAAGAAAATGTAGGTGGTATGATCAGAAAGGATATACCCAAGGAAAGGTTGGAACCACGCGCCAATGGAACATTATGTTTAAATGGCAGAAGTTGGTTACCTTGTTACGGTGACTTAAGATTCGTGGTTATGCACGAGTCCCACAAGTCTAAGTACTCTATCCATCCCAGTTCTGAAAAGATGTACCAAGACATGAAAAAGCTATATTGGTGGCCCAATATGAAAGCCGACATCGCTACATATGTTAGCAAGTGTTGGACATGTGCAAAGGTCAAGGCCGAACATCAAAGGCCATCAGGATTGTTAGTATAACCAACAATACCCGAGTGGAAGTGGGATAATATCACGATGGATTTTATCACCAAGCTCCCTAAGTCGTCACAAGATTTTGACACCATCTGGTTATTGTGGATCGACTTACAAAATCTGCTCACTTCTTGCCAATAAGGAGAACTGGACATTGGACAAGTGGCAAGTTGCAACTGTACAGGATAAGTAGCAAGAAACGGAATACCCTTGTTTCAATCATTTTTGATCGTGCATGGGAGGTTCAATCAAACTTTCTAATATCATTCTCAAAAGCTTTGGGTACAGATTCTGTGTATGAGCACCGGTATCATCCAGAAATACGACGGTCAGAGCCGCGAGGAGATCTGAGAGGGAGGAATATTCAAACTCTCTAGGACATGCTAAGTGCTTGCGTGATCGATTTTGGAAAGGGTTGGGTTAAGCATTTGCCATTAGCCAAATTTTTGTATAACAACAGTTATCATGCTAGCATAAAGGCCGCACCTTATGAGGCACTTTATGGCCAAATACAATAAAAAAAATTTTGGTCGATCACCTGTGTGCTGGGCCGAAGTTGGAGAAGCTCAACTAACTGGTCCGAAAATGATCCAAGAAACAACGGAAAAGATTGTCATGATCAAGCAGAGAATTCAAGCTGCTCAGGATTGACAAAAAGAGCTACGCCAATTTGAAGCGAAAGCCGATGGAGTTCGAAGTTGGGGATAGGGTTATGCTCAAGTTCTCGCCTTAGAAAGGGGTTGTACGATTCGGTATCGGGTGGCAAAAGCTGAGCCCCTGTGATATGTCGGACCTTTCAAGGTGTTAGCCAATGTTGGAAAGGTTGTCTACAGGTTGGAACTTCCTCAAGAGTTGAGCAGGGTCCACCATACTTTCCATGTGTCTATCTGAAGAAAATGTTACGCTGACGGAAACATTTTCCATGTCGTTGGAAGGAACTTAAGTTGATGATAAGCTTAGTTTGTGGATGAGCCCGTTGAAATCATTGGAACGGGAGTCAAATGATTAAGGGAAGCGGGTGATTACCATTGGCTTGAGGTTCGCTGGACTCTAGGAGAGGTCATGAGTTTCACTTGGGAACGTAAAGATTGTTTTTCAAACAGATAGTACCACAACTTTTTCACAAACCGGGCTTCGTCATCCGCTACAAGGTCTTAAGCTTTGAGGACAACATGCTTTTTAACGTGGTGGAGACTGTTTGTAACATTCCTAATTTTAGGTCATTATATGAATTCTATTTATTCTACACTTTTTATCTCTAGTCGATATGGATTACTTTTAATTTACTTTTTAAGCTGGAATCGCGTAGACTTGAAGTAAATCATCTCTAATGTAATACGGTCACCAAATAAATTAAGGTTTACGTCAAGCAAGTGTTATATAATTATTTAGAAGATAATTATTGACTTTGCGCATTTTATTTTTATTGGTCACGTAAAGGCTTACGTTTCACAATAAAATACCTTTAGACCCACCCCGGAAATACCTAGACTCAAACCAATACCCACTTTTAATCCTTAAACACAAAAATAATTCAATTCTTGTCTTAACAAGCCATTATGGCCGAATCTAGGTGAACAAAACCATGAACCAAAGGATACTTACACAAATCTTATGCAATATCCCTTAATTAAGACTTGTACCCTTATAATCTTAACAAGATTTTGAAAACCCTTCTTCCCTCCACAGTCCTACACGTCCCATGTGCATAACAACTAACAAATCATCTAGAAAATCTCCTTAATATCCCCTAAGTACATGTACATCCTAGTTTAATTAAACCTTGTACTTAATGTCTCCAAGTTAGCTTAATGTACATTGGGTAATAACCTCATTGGATCTCTTTTTGCTCTTGGATACCCACGGCAACAACACATATACACAAACCATGAGATCTTCACAAATCCTAGTAAATCTTGTACCATAATTTTGTAATTAAGGATGGTACTAGGGAGTATTATCAAACCATTGGGTGTATAAACTAGATAACTAAAACCACCACAATAGGGCTCGGTTTGGCTTTAGATTAAGACTAGAGAACTAACTAGCTCATGAGCCTATATATACCCATCTACACTTGACATACAACACTTCTTGAAAACTCATAAACACACAAACACTCTAAGCAAACAAACCACCCTTATTTCTCCTCTTTTTATTTTCGGATCATACCATAATCGAACCTAAACACGACACCACAAAGTGCAAGCAAGCATTCTAAGTTATAATTTAGGGATCATTAAGCTAGGGTCATACGTTTAAGGTGTTGAAGGCAAGGAAGTACTCGGGTTCAAACTAGGGCTTGGGGTGTACCACTTCGGGTTGTCTTCCTAACTCGAAACAAATCACTAGGACTATTGTAAGTCGCGTTCAAAGCTTGTACACATTCATATTATAATTGTTTTCTTGATTTCTAGTCGATTTGGTCACGTTAGTTTGTAGAAAACAAACTAACGTGAGCATGTGCATACTAAATGCAAAGCATGCATGTTATACGCACATATACATACTCGTACACGACTTGTGTGGTACTAGAATATAATAAAACATGTAAAACGTGATTTAATGACAAGCTAAGGCTTAAGCGGTTTCGTCTAAGTGCAAGTGTGGAAACCAACGTGAATACTAACACTTACACACGAATTTTACGAAACCTACACGTAAACTTTTCACATAAACTTGATGGCTTGGATTGGGAACGTATATACCAACTAATTGGACGTTTGCATGTAGTAAACGCGACCCATAAGAGTGCTAGACGAAATTGTTTTGAGTTACTAGTGACCAAATTATCATAACACAAGCCACACGCACCACAATGGACGTTTAGGTCCACTGTTGGGCCCTAAGACCCACGAACGGGTCACATATACTTCCAAGATGGGTTGCTTATGGCTTAGACACTAAATGGCAACGTGTGTAGCCTAAACGAAATCTTAACGAGCCCTAATAACACTAGTAAACTTAACGGGCCACTAACGGACCTTGTTGGACCAAAAAGTCCATTAACGGACGTTAATGGGCCCAACAGTCCGATAGTTGGGGGCCCATAGCTTATTATTAAGCTCACTTGAGCTTATTGAAGGGCTAAAAGACTTAATGAGCCATTCGATTAATCATGACCATAATAAATCCTATCATGCCACAAATGGGCTTAACAAGCCCTTAGCGAGGCCCAATACGGGCCTAATAGCCACAAGTAAGCTTAGACAGCTTATTGGCGAGCGTATACCGCTTGTGGCCTTATTAAGAAACTTAAATAGCTAATGGACCCTAAGTGAACAAGCCCAAAGGCTTAGAAGGTTTATCGAGTTCATAATGGGCTCAAAAGCCCATTAACGAGGCTTATAAGCTTCAAAATAAGCCGAACAGTAAAAACATCTTAATTATAATCTTAAGTGCTTAATAAGACTAGGAAAAATTATATATATCATGTCTAAACCCTTTTTGGACTTTTCGGGCTAGAGTTATTGGGCTAACGAGTCCAATAAGCTCAAATAAGCTCATCCGAGCTTATTATTAAGCCAAACAGTTTCAATAAGCTTAAATGAGCTTGATGGGAGCTTATGTGCTTTTAGAATCCTTAGTGGACCTTTAATTGGCTTAATGGACCTTAACGGACCCAACAAGCCCAATAAGCTAAAATAAGCTCATCCGAGCTTATTTATAAGATGTCACAGCTTATGTAGCTTATCGGAGTCCAATGAAACCTTTTACCACTTTTCAAAACTTAATTGGGCTTAAAATGCAATTTTTACAAGTAGGGTGCCAAAAAGTGTCACAAATGGCTTTAGGATTCAAAACCTAAATCTAGTATTTTATTATCTAGACTTCACACTATCTGTTATTCCAGAATATATCTACGGAGTTCTTATGTATTTGGATTAGACTTAAGGGTTTTTTTTAAAACTGTCAAAAATGATTTTATTAAAGTCTAGGGATCTGTTTTGCCATCTTGATAACATGAGGGGGACTGTTTTGAAATGTAGAACAAAGCGTTAACTTTTCTTAAGTAAAGGGCCAAAAGGTTTTGTGTAAATGTTGAAAAAAACTAGGAGGTTCAAAATGTAAATATTATATTTTCATAAACATAGGGACTATTTTTGTTAATATAGAAAACCTAAGGGTATTTTATGAACGAAGGTGATTTTAACAAACACTTAACGAAATCTGACAAGTTATAAATATTTATCGTTATTATACGGAATTTTAAAACACGGGATTTATAAAAATATGGTTATTTTTTAATAACTTTTTACAATATTGAAAGAGTGTAATTGTATACCTTCCAAGAGCCATCCAGTTAGGGACCATAATACAATTAAAAATGAGCACCACCACACAAGTGATAACCGTATATATAAACTAGCAATTTATTGTAGTTTATGCATTAAGTCGTTAGCCTAAACTTGTAGACTAAGACTGGCCGTATTTACTTAGGTGTTTGACGGTGTGATCCCTTTGCCGTACTTGGATATATTTACCATTCACAGAGGATAGTCCCATGTTTTACAATTATTTAAATGATTTACATCTTTGGGGTGAGAACATGCTTTGTTTTACAAATTGGACGCAAGTGTACATTGGGGTGAGAACATGCTTTGTTTTACAAATTGGACGCAAGTGTACATTTTATACAATGATTACGTGTTTGCCTAAGTAGCGATAACCCACTGAGCCCTTTATCATGAATTGTCAATTACTAGATTGTGAGCGCGAATGTTATAAATAGATCTATTTGGGATTGACATCCCCGTTTGGGTGAGTAGCGCTCACTGTGCCAGGTTGCCGGACAACAAACGTATACCATGTCGGATTTGGGATGTTGCGGGTTAGAACATCATTCACGGGCATTTATTGGCAATTTATTGCATTCATACACGTCGAGCTTCAGTGTCATGAGCTTAGGAAAACGTAATTACTTTTTATGATGTTTGCATCTGTTGCTTAATCATACACTTGGAAATCTTGCGGTCCTACAATTGATTTACATAAACCTATGAATTGACCAACTTTATGTTGACGTTTTAAGCATGTTTTCTAAGGGCCAATAAGGCACGAGGTGCTCAGATACATTGGGGTCACTCTTTGGAAGAGTCAGTACTAAAGATTTGGGGCGTATTACATTTTGGGAACATTTGTTATAAACCGAAATCTTTACTTACGTTGTCGAACAATTTGAAGCCATGAGCTTATGTAACAAACAAGTATTTTGTTAAATCCAATGTATCTTTTAAACGATAGGTTTAGTGGTCGTTCTCATATCTTATGTTATTGAATCTATTAAAGTATTCGCTCTGGTTATTCAATTTATTCCGCTTCTACCCAGATTTGGGGGTGTTACACCTCTAATTGAAAACAAAACCAAATACAATAAAGAAAATGACACGCACACTTAATAAGAAAAAACAACAACATATGTTTGTACACAATTACTACTAGTCTCTTTTGAAACTGACACGCACACTTAATTTGGTAAAAAAAAATAAACTCCATGTATGAGACTAACTTGAACACTAAGTATTTTAACTATTTTTTTGCTTGGCAGGGGGTTGCGGGCGCACTATTCCAATAAGTTATGTCTTTAAATACCCAGTTTTATTGTTCCACCTATTGTTTACCTATAAACTTAATGAAATAATAAGTTTACAAAATATGTTTATGGTGAATATGTTTATAATGTTGTTAATTGGGGGGGGTTAAGAAAGGTCATAGATGATGGTACCGATCATAGTCATCACGTGTGCGACTTCTGGGTGGGGTGACACTTTCAAACATAGAAACAAGAGGTCTGTGTGATTGGATAGTACCATATTAGTCAAACTTGGAGTCTATTTCAAAATAAAATGCCAATCACTGCCAAAAATTAGCAATATCCTAAAAAACTTGATTATTCATTTATCATTATAATCTTTTCCAAAAATTTGTCATGTCGTTATAATATGCACTAACCTTTTGAGTCAAGTACGGGAAGTCAAAAATTAAACACCTCGTGTAAATATGAACCCATCGAACATCCCCTCGTTCAGAACCAAGTTTCACCATAAAAAGCACAATATGGTTTAGCGTTGCACAACCATCGAACATCCCCTCGTTCAACCGTTGTTGTCTGATCCGTTCAAACTACACCTTAAATATATATAATATAATAAAATATCAAATATATAGTAAGAATAGTCTAAAAGCAG